>CAUYQG010089722.1:0-15374 GCA_963574415.1 Tarsius wallacei
CGCCTGTAGTTCTAGCTACTTGGAAGGCTGAGGCGGAAGGATCGCCGGAGCCCAGCGGGTCGAGGCTGCGGTGGCCGGGAGCGGCCACTGCACTCCAGTCTGGGCGACAGAGTGAGACTCCAACTCAAAAAAAAAAAAAAAGAAATACAGGAGTCTGTCTCTACATCCATTTTTGAAACTGAACCATTATTAAGGCAGAATAGAGGAACTCCAGATTTATTCAAGGCCTCCAGATTTATTCTACAAAGAATACCACAAGCCAGATGACTCAACGGAGGCCTCAAGAAGGCAACTGGGAACCACTGTCTAGTGCTGTGACTTTCAGTTTCTGAAAAACTGTGTAAACGTCCACACTGACTTATCTTTCCTAGGAACCTACACATCAGAAACACTTTGATTCAGCGAATGCTGTAGCAAGCATGAGGAATGCGTTGGGCATGAGTGCTGTAAATTGCAAAACAAACTTCGGTGGAAGCGGATCCTTTTGTTGTTGTTTAATAGCAATAACACAAAACTCAAAACATACATATTTGATGAGATATTTGAGTCTGGAAGTTTGGAAAAGCATTATTCTGCAACTCTAAAGTGAAAAGAATCAATATTTAGCCCTGCAAGGTTGTTTCCCTCATGGTTAGAGAAGTGTGACATCTCTTTTGTGGAACCACTGAGGTGGAGTGTCATCACTAAGCTGTGTTTGTGAGTATAAAACACTGAAGGTAAGGAATTAGGCAGAGAGCTGTGTAATTATATTAAGAATGTACAGTATCCCATGTTCTTACTCATAAGCGGACCTTGAACAACTATTGTAATGCTATAAGAAAATGATTGACAGTAGCGGGAAACTGCTGGGGACGGGGGAGGTGGGTTTGGCAGTAGTGGGAATCTGCCAGGGGGATTGGGGGGCATATCTCATCAACAAGGGTACCTGCATAATGAATATTTGTATACCTAACCCTGAATTGTACCCCACATTTTTAAAATAAAAAATGTAAAAGTTAAAAGAAAATGTATATGCGGGGCATTGTAATAATTCTTGAGAGGTTCTCTCACTGGAAAAATATAGAAAATTTAGACTTTCATTTCTCTATACTGAGACAGTAAATAGGTTTAAGAGTCTTCACAATGTCTCAGATTGGCTAAAATTTCATGATTCCAAATGTTTCCAAAGAGTAGGGCAAATAATAATGAAACTACTCCCTTTTCAGAAACTAGAACTTTCCCAGTCCCATATCCTATATCCTGGCCAGATGAGGCCAGGCTACTCATTTGATTCTCTCTCAGCTTATTTGTGGCTCTTAATGCCAGCAAGACCATCAACAACCACCTCATTTTTTTTTTTTATATTCTCATAGTGAAGAGGGTTTCAGGTATCATTCCAGCTGTAAATTACTAAATACAAGTGATTTATTCACTGTAAGATTTCCTAGGAGACTTTAGTGCACAGCTTCAAGTTTCCTCAAGTTTAAATATAATAGTTAACGTGATAGTGTCTCAAAAGTGTACAGCATGTACATGCTTTCAAGGCCCTGAATAATTCCTGTGTATCACACTTTCTAACCACAGCAGGATGGGGCATACAATTTCCCAAGCATAGTTCAGACAGAATGTTGGTTGTTAATGAATAATTACTGTGTCTCAAATATGGCAATGAATACTATGTTAATAAAAGTGAAGTAAATATGCTACTTTGCTCTGTATCAAGAATAAGTTCCTTGCTTTTCATCAAATTTTAAAGATAGTCACTAAATTTGCTGTATAAAACATAATTCAATCCACTAATCGGTATTTCCTTGCAACCATTATAAAAGACACTTGCACTATCTTGAGAAGGTTTGGCTCTATATATCTACATAAGAGGTCTGCAAATTTCTAAAAATCTTTGGTCCCATCCTAAGTGCTATGAATTATCTTAGCAACCATTATAGTACTCTAACCCTGTAGTGACTTTTTAAATAAAATCATATGGTTTGGTATTAGTTTCCAGTGTTTTCCTAGGAACATAATTCCTTGAGATGATTCATAAAGAGGAGACCATGTGGTCAAGTATACATAAGAAACACTGTATTCTCCTGTCTATAATCTCAAAGCACAATAATAGCATATTTAGGGCCCTGAGAAGGCTTGCAGTAGAGAACCCCACTTATCTATTTAATCCAGCATTTTTCATGTTTAGTAGCCACAGAAACTTTTTTCATTTAATGCTTCTCATAATATTGTACGTATCCCTAAAACACACACTTACCCTATCTGTGCCGTGACTTTATTTAATTCATGACATTTATTTACATTATTTAAACAAATAGATTGTGAATAATTATATAGATTATGCAGAGGTTTGTTTGCAACTACTTGGCTTTTCTCTCAAAACTTGAATTCCACCTCCTTGTGGGGAAGGATTATGTCTTCCTCACTTGCATTCCTAGTATCTAGTAAGTGATCAGGAAATGTTTGCTAAATATATAAACACTCTTCATATTTCTGACATCAGAAGTGTCATGTGTTGAATGCTATCCACCCAAAATTATATTTTGAAATCCTAAGCCCTAGTACCTCAGAATGTGATTTTATTTGAAAATGGGGTTACCGGGTATACCCTAATCCAGTATAAATGGTGTGCTTATAAATAGAAAATCTGGACATAGACAAACAGACACAGAGGGAAGATGATACAAAGACACATAGGGAGAAGACAGCCATGTGATCAGAAGCTAAAGAACCAAAAACTGTGGCAAACACCAGAAGCTAGATGAGGCAAGGAAGGATTCTCCCCTAAAGCCATCAGCGAGAACATGGCCCTGACAACACCCTGGTTTCAGACTTCGAGCTTCAGAATGGTGAGACAACGCGTTATTCTTGTCTTAAGCCACCTACTTTTGGTACTTTATTATGGAAGTCCTAGGCTAACTTTTGCAATAGCTTGTGCGCACATACTTTATATCCATTTTCATATGTTGGCTTAATATAATAAATTGGGTTAGCAATAAGTTATTTTCTTTAACAGCATCTTTCATAATGGATTCATGTATATGTTGTTTTTACAAGATGAATTTTTGGTTTCATTCAGCAAATCCATATCCTTTAAAGAACAGCTAGACTCCAACAAAATGATAATCAAAACTGAAATAAATCAATGTCTGATGACCATTACTCTGAAGTGAACAAACTCTACAGAAACAATGTCATAGCTCTTTAATTGAAAGACTGTGCTTGATATGCTCGACATTTGGAAAATAAGAATTATTTTTCTTTTTATACATTGCAGTAGACACTTCAGAAAATATAACTATACAAAATGCTGGTAGAATTGTCTCTTTCTGAAGTTCTAGGTCAAGATCACCTTGTTTGAAAACCAACAAAATGTGGTCATGAGAGTAATGCAATTACACATTTGCAATTAAAATTGCCCATATATTTTTAAAGAGGTATTTCTTCATATTAGTTGTGCTCTTTTCACTTTCTTAATGTACACAATGAAAATCCCCCCGGGAGGAACTGAGGACTAGAGCTATTCAGGACTCAGCAAATGTACTATAGCTGATAAGTCCATACATCAAGGCAAAAAGGTGAGTCTAAAATTCAGAAATAAAAATTCCCATAAGAAAAAGTGCTTCTTGAATGTGTTACCTTTTCATGTGTTTGGGTAAGCTTAAGAAGAGCAGCACTCGTCATGCCCATCTTACCTCAGAAATGATGGCCTCCAGTCTTATGGAAGACATCAGTAACTAGGGGACCCACTAGTTGTGTCTACTTAGAGTCTAAAACCATGGTAGCCAGAAAGCAGCCAGAAGGCACTTATAAAGCAACATCTGATTGAAGAACATAGAGGATAGTTTTCTCCTATTTTCTCAAAGATATATTATATAAATCCTAAGTTTGATATTCACTGTCTAAAATCAGAGAGATTAAACTTTTCTTCCAGCAATTCAATAAAATAAAATTTCAACAAGTATCTATTCCCTAATATCTTTACATTATAATTTCTAATATACCAATTTAATAGTAGTCAGCATAAAACAAATGTTGATGTATTTCTAATCTAGCAATTTAATATTAACACCATACCAACATATTAATAATTATTTAATATTGCATGAATGTACTCTACATATATGTGTACACATACTATCTCACTAAAATCTAATAACAAAATATGTAATTCTTGTTGAATGTCTACAATTTTTTGTGTAATAGAACAAAAATATTTTTAAGTAAACATAACCAAAGGGAGGGAAGCACAAACACAGAAATCTGAGGAATAATTATTTCCGAGTGGTTCAAACTGATAAATTAACCATTCATCCATAAGAATTACATGTTAAATGGCTAATTGGTTAAGACTGCATTTACTCCATATCTTCTTAACTAAAGACTAGAGGAAGAATGTCCTTATTTGTTCTGCAGAGTCTGTCCCAAGAATAACGTGTATTTTAGAGCCCACATTTGGATTCATGTGTATCTATCAAAGGATTCCCTTTTCTTTAAGTCTAAACTCATAGGGCCTGTCAATTGTTTAACATATTAAGAGAGGAACTGGTACTTTGTGAGAATTTTCAAGTCTTCAGTTATGTGTATATACAGTGATTTCCTAATGCGATATGGCTGGGTGCAACCTGTACTAAAAAATATCACACAGTGCAGAATGAAATTCCAGTACTCTAGATTCAACATCTCATTATTCATTAATTAGGGATTCATATCTAATGCCTAGGCACCACACTAAAAATGCACTAATGCTAATCAAACACCATGGCTTATGAGCAGTAAGCATTTAAAACTTAGCTCTGAAAAGTGATCCAGCTCAGTCACCAGCATTGTCATGACCTTATAACCTTGGGCTCAAAAATAAGATTTTGTAATAATTCTCTTTGTTGAAAAGCCAAGAAATCCCAATCTACTTCTTTAATATCACTACATTTGAAAATAATATAATAGGAAGTGCCAAAATACTTTAAATTCCATGTGGCTATTGGCTCTTCAGGATATTACCACTTCAGACAAAATGAGGAATGTCTGGGTACAGAGAAATCCAAGCAATCTTTGATGTTCCATATCAGACTGGGAAATGCTAGACTGTCTCCTCTGCAAACATCAAGCTGCATGCCCTGGAACAATGCCAGAGAGAAACAGGCATTAATGAGTTATTTTCTATTGTTACTCATTCTCTGGCAATGCCTTATAATTATGCAAACTACTGAAGGGACAATTTAAAATCTAATCAGGATTAGAAAAAAAATCTTACATTATCGCATTTTTATAAGCCACTTTTGTTTTAGTATCTTCTTAGCTAAGCTCATTCAGAATATGCCCCTCCTATAATAAATCAATTTGAATTTATTTTATCTTTCAGGCTTCCTTATGCAGTGAAAATAAGATGAATTAGAAACTGACCTCTCCCCTACAAAATTAAGTCAGACTTAGTTTATATTATATTGGTGGGTGGGGAGACACTAAATCAACGTGACTTTTTTTAAGGCTGCATTTTTCATATATACTTTAATCATTTGGATCCTTGGAAAAGATGAAATTAAGTTGTTATGAAAATGCTTGAATCTTAGCATAGAACACGAAATTGTTCAATATAAAAATCTCAGAACAATCACTTCTAGACCAACTGACACACGGAATCAAATTCAGAGTATACAGGCTATCGAATTGATTTTGTAATGTGTGCCTGGCAAGACTCCGAAATTACTACAAGACATTGAGCCCCTTCCCCAAACTGGTTTTTCTATCCCAAAATTAGAATATTTAGCTACAAGGCAATACATTCCCCATAGTATTGATATAAGTGCCTTGAAAAAGCAATATCTGCTCATAATAGAAAGTTCAGACTGCATAGAAGGGAAAAAGAATGGAAGTCTTCTCTCTCAGACCTCATTTCTACTTCTCAGAAGTGATCCATTTAATAATTTATTGCATATTCTTCTACACATTGTACAAAGAAGGGCATTCTGTGTTTCTCCCCACACTTAATAGGTCTTGGCCATCTTCCCAAGAATATCTATGTCATTCTTTGTAATGTCTGCACATTTCACTGTATGGACTTACCATTATTTAATCAGTTCCTAGTTTGTGAGCATTTCAGTTGTCTGCAGTTTGAGATTTTATGAAAGAGTGTTATCACAAGCACCCTTGTTGATGTCTCTTGGGAATTTATCCTTTGGCTGCACACACGAGTGGTAGAATTGCGGTGTCAAGACTGCCAAATGCCACTCCATAAAGCTTGTCCTGATTAATGCTTCTACCAACACTGGCATGTGAAATTCTATTTCCCCACACCCTCGTCACTCAGAGAAAAGGCCAGACAGCTAATATCTGATGGCCCAACTTTATATAAACATCATAAAGCATGTCGTTTTATTTATTCATCTCAATATAATCCTAGGACTTTTCTATTATGCTCATTTTAACAGATAAGAAAACAGCAGTCTAGAAAAGTTGGACTGAGAAAAAAATCAAAATTAAAACCTGCAGTGCCCAGTTCCCATACTCATGCTTTTCCCAGTCTACTAGTTTTCATATGACTCAACATACTTAATGAAACGGGTTATTAATTAAAATTCTGGAACTTGCCCCACCAGCTTATGTTGGGTGGTTTCACTGAACAGGTCGAGTATTAGATAACTGAGAAGCAACCAGAGTTTCAGAAGATATCTAGAAGATCCCTAGAATCAATATTTATATTTCATTTGCCTTAAAAATGGGACTAGAAGCAGTAGGAACTAAATTAGGAGATAATACAAGAAAAAAATATTTTCTGTCTTGGTTCTTTCAAAACCTAGTCACAACATTCAGGGAAAAATAACTTGTAAGCACTTGCCCTGTGTACTCCTGTGTTATGAGACCTTCTGAACTGCAATCTTCTCCAACCTATGATAATGAAACTGGATGTGCAGCATTACCCCAGCATCCTGTGGTTGTTCTGTTATCCAAGCACCACAAGGTTCTGGGCCTCCTGAATACCAGGAATCAACAGTATTATAAATCAAATTGGTCCCATATTATATAACACATCAAAGTGCCATGATCTGTGATCTGTTCATTCAACCAATTGCTTTCAATTTCCTAATGATTCTTTTATCAAATTTGGAAAGACAATTTCTAGACTGTCTTAATACATATCTGAGCAGTTTTCTTGAAGTAGATTTAAGTGACAAATTAAAACAAGTAAAAAATAAGAATGGTCAGAGAAATATTAGACAGACAAAGAAACAACAGAAACTCGGTTTTGATTGTTTATTCGCTTACAGGTAAATGTTTTCCAGAAAGGATTTGAAGTAGATATATGAATATTTAGGAAAGTGGATTTTAAAGATTTTAGTTAACTAAAAAAAAATTCTACTTAAATCACTTAGAGATTCACAAACACACAAATTCTTAAGACAAGTAGTATTTTTTAAAAAGCTGAAAAGAACACGCATGAAAGAGTGAGAGACCTCGTTTTTAAATATTATTCCACCAAAATACCTTCAAGTTTGAAGGAGGCAATGTATCTTGTATATAGTTAGCCTTCAGTAAAGACTCTTCTGTGTTCATTCTATAAGTATTTGTTAAGCACCTAGTATGTGCCAGTTAATATTCTAGGTTCTGAGGGGGCCAATATGATGACCACTGGCCACATGTGGCTATTAAACACTTGAAATGTAGCCAATATGAAATAAGATGGATTGTAAGTGTAAAGACATCAAATTTCAAAGACTTAAATTACTTTAAAAATGCAAAATCTCTTATAATCATTTTATGTTGAAACAATATTATTTTGGATATATTGAATTAAATAAGATACATTAAAAATAAGTTTCACTTTTTTTTTTACTTGGACTTGTTTACTAGAAAATTTAAAAATACATACATGACTTGCATTTTATTTCCATTGGACAGTATTAGTAACCTGTGATCTTGCTAAATTACAGATTTATGATTCTACATGTGTGGGGAAGCCTGAGGTACCACAGTGCTAACACGCTCTCAGATGATCCTGACGCAGCTGGTCTGCAGACCCCACTTTGAGTAAGTGAGGCTCTGGACCCGTCCTACTCAGAGTATGCTATGCTGTCTGGTACTGGTCCAGGAGGAGAGAAACAAGAAATGGAGGAAACAGAGCAAGCACTTAGAAACTATTATAGGAAGTTTATATTGTTAGAGCACCCAACTACATGACCATTGCACTCATACCAACCAGGACACAGGGCCGTTTGAATGTTGTCAGACTTCAGTGGCACAAGCTACATTACTGGTCATCACCAGTGGCCCATTCTGACAGATTCGAATTTTTTAAGTGGGTCCTTTACTCCAACAGCTTCAGAAGCACTGTTCTGGAATGTAGACAATCCTGACCAAAGAGGGTTCATAGAGTATCAGAACATGCTTTATTAGGAAATACAAAAACTTCCTGATTTAAAAAGTTTATAAAAACAGAAACTAGGTTAAGCAAAATT
Source organism: Tarsius wallacei (assembly GCA_963574415.1). Taxonomy (NCBI): domain Eukaryota; kingdom Metazoa; phylum Chordata; class Mammalia; order Primates; family Tarsiidae; genus Tarsius; species Tarsius wallacei. The sequence goes on from CAUYQG010089722.1 coordinate 8,439, forward strand.
AAATTGGCTTCTTTACTGCAGCAATTCTCAGAGCCTTCAATATGCTCATGAGACTCTGTATCTCCAAAAACAAAGTCTATGGTGTTTCCCAAGTGCTTTGAGTATCAAAACACTTCACTCTACACTAGCACATCTTAGAGTAGTGCTTGTGGGATAACAGGGTATGAAATAACTCTCCTAAATGGTTTGAGGTATCTTGCTTCTTCAGCCATTTAAGAAACACTGATTGGCTAGGCATGGTGGCTCACACCTGTAACCCTAGCAGTTTGGGAGGCAGAGGCGAGAGGATTGCCTGAGCTCAGGGGTTCAAGACCAGCCTGGGCAACTTAGCGAAACCTCGTCTCTACAATAAAATAAAATTTTAAAAAATAGCTGGGCATGGTGGCACAGGCCTGTGGTTCCAGCTATTTGGAAAGCTGAGGCAGAAGGATCACCTGAGCCCAGCAGATCGAGGCTGCGGTGGCCATAAGCGTACTGCTACACTCCAGCCTGGGTGACAGAGTGAGACTCCAACTCAAAAAAAAAAAAAAGAAAAAAGAAAGAAACACTGATTAAGTACTAATTAAAATGAACCTGTGGTACATTCATATTCATTACTATGACCCTGAATAGTTCAGGAAATTTTAATTTACAAAAATTTATTTATACTCCAAGATGAGACTTGATCTTAGCAGCAAAATGGTTGTTTTGGCATTTAAGTATGTCACTATGAAACATAATTTTAAAAAAGCACACTGGCACAATACTATAGTATTGTAGGGTCATAACACATTTGAATTTACAGTTTTATTACAACACTAATTTGAACTTTGACTTAGATAATATATTTGCAATTGTAGAATTTCTCCTTCTCACCACTAATGGTACCCATAATGAAATATTACCATCCCACTTGGTATGCAAAGTTGTTAATTAGGCTAAGTTTTCTTTTTACAAAAATCAAACTTCCTTATTTTGTAAATAATTAGAGACTAACGTGTAAGTTGCACCCAATTTAGGAGGGCTGATGCCTATGTTCAATTTCTTAACAAATTTCACCTCCATGCCTGAAGGAATCTCAGAACAAACTAAAATAAGGTTGAAGACCACAAATAAAACACTGAAAACGAAAGATGGTATTCAACATCTTTTGTTTTAACCACCATTGGCAACAGAAACATCTTTGGCCATAAAAGCCACAAACCCATGTTAATTTTGCTAAACTAACCTTAAAATATTCATGAAGATTTTGCTAAGTTCAATGAAAGTATTGTTTTTGCTGTTCATTAGGGAATGATTAATAATAGCTTCATCAAGTTCACTGTAGTTATGAGGTTTAAAAGAACACAGTATATCATTTCACTATACTGTACATTCTCACCACCTAGAACAGTACTTGGCAGACAGTAAGTGTTCAACAAACATGTTTTTATAAATATGCCGGTCGGTCTCTTGTATGAAAATCAATATTGTAATATTAATTGAGCATGTTTTTGTTGTGGAAAGACTGGAAAATAAACAAAATCTCAAGACAAAAAAATACTCATAATCCTCATACATTACCACTTAACATCCATTTTCACTTGATACATATACTTTAAGACACTTATTTTTTCAAATGCACTCTCACTAATGTTTTAGATACAAAATAAAAATATGTGATTTCATTATAAATGGCTACATAGTCACAAATATACAAAATTTAAGAAATGCTCTTCTGCTGAAGAATTAAATTATTCCTCCTTCTTCCCACTCATCTTCCCTTCTGTCTGAAAAGAAATATTCTTTTGGTCAAATCTTTGTGCTTATCCTTAAGAGTTCTTTTAAGTAATATTCTTGAAAGAACATGTACATTTTAGAGTCTTTATTACGCATTTCCAAACTATTTTTCAGAAAAGCTATAACTAAAAGTCAGAGGCTATGACTCAAGAATTCCACTTTCATCACTTTCTTTCCCCCAACCTCAAAAAATGGCTTCCATTAAATAATGACATGGCAATGACAGCCACTGTAAGAGACTTTTAAAACCTAACCTTTCTGTCAGGAAACCAATTGTATAAAACTACTGTAAAATAAAGATTCGTCCATAAATACATAGGAGGTGAAAAATTCCAGCATTCAATACTGAAGAAATAACAGTGTGAAAAACTTAGAGAAATGAGTTCTGTAAGATAAAATGTGGGATTTTCATTTTTGTGCTAATGACAGTATTAAGATAATGCAATGAATGAACAGTCATTTATCTGAGAAGTCAGGTTCAACATAATGTTGGAGGAACAGGTGAGTGCTTGGGGAGGGAAAGGCAATAGATACCATATTTTCTGAGATGGAGGGGAAAAAAACATGGCCACACGTGGGTAATGCTCTTAGCATAGAATATTAGAAGATATTCAAGAAAAAATATTTTAAATTAGGAAGTGGGTAAATTAAAAACAGTCACATCATATTATGTTATTGGGAAACATCAGTCCCAACACAGAAAACAAGGGTCCAAGCATCTAGAAAGCTCAGGATGAAGAGAATCAACAAAATTTTAAGTAAAGCTTTTATTTTAATGCAATAGATGTTGAGCTGATTCATGTCAATGGTTAAAATAACTCTTTAGGACATGATACATAGGATTCCATCTATTCACAAGTTTGTTTATTGGTCTCCACTGCACCTAATGCCAGTCATTTCCTAGCAAAGTTGACGTTAGCTTCTCTCCCACTTTCCACCACAACTAAGTTATTGGCAAGGAGTTACATCCTGATTTATAAGATCTAACAGACCTAGAGTAGGTCACACTTTTTCTAAAAACATAACCATAAGCTGATTTGGAAGCTGCCAAGGTCTTAAGAAAGGATCTAAGAGGAACCTGATGAGTTTAGGAACTGGAATTCAATGAGAGGTTGGTGTTATTATCCTGCTTGAACCCAAGTGAAAGACAGGAAAAGGGGGGGAGTTGGCAAGATTGTTTTGTTTTGTTTTTTAGTGATTTTTTTTTATTTTAAAGAAGTAGGGTACAATTCAGGATTAGGTATACAAGTGGACATCGTACAGGTAAAGTTTGGACCTCCCTTTGGTTCATACTTTGCCTGGCTTAAGATCAGTTACCATTACTGATGTTGTGTCCCCCCCCCACCTCCACCTCAGCAGTATCCTGCTACTGCCAATCCCTTTTTTATAATATAGTATTATAGTAAATGTTCAGGATGCACTTATTTTTGTTGAATTTTTAAGCCTATTCATCTTTTCTGTAAAAGCTATGGACTCTACCCATAAGAGAATGCATCCACCTTTACAAGAACACTGCTAAGGGCTCCCAGAGGCTCAGTCTGAAACATACGTTTACATAAGGACACTTGAATAAATGACATGTGCAGGAGGTACAATGTTGGCCAATTTCAAAAATTTGGAAAATATTGTGGAGAAGTAAGAATGTCAGGAAAATATCCATTGATGTCCTCTTTTACATAGATACTCAACTGCCACCATAGATTTAAATATTGAGCTTTCACTTCAATGGTATATAAAACTTCCATGATAACAAGTCATTATTCAAGCATTTTTCAAAACACATGCTTATTTTCCTTTCACTATAATTGGGCTTTTATTAAAAACTATTAAATTGCTTCTCTATCTTGGTGAAGATTCCCAGTCAGATGGCTATAATCAAAGGTCAAATTGCTAATAACACCAAAATCAATGAAATTAGAGACGAGGCCCACTTGATGCCCAACCGACCTCACCTCTTTTCAGGATTACAACAACAAAAAAAGACTTTAAGCACTCTTATTCCTTGGTTGATTTATTTGGAACTGCCATGGCATGTGTCCCCATCCCATGTTTGCACTTCCCTTTAACCCCACCCCCAGCCCATGTCCCTACCATCATACACAGAAGCAGAAAAACTTGAATATATTCTGTTCCCATAATCTGCAAATGAGATACAAATGGTTAGGTTTGCTGTAAAAACATGCCAGTTTCAAAAACTAATTATGTCACCTTTAGGAGTCTTAATTTCACTTCCTAAAAATTAGGGGAAAAAAAAAAAACATGATCTATGAGGAGACCCTCCCTCCCCAAAAGACAGGAATTTATTTATTTTAAAAACTGTGTATTTATTCTTACATGTTTAAACTTCAGTCACCTTTAAGGTTCTCTCCATTTGATGCAATACATCTATCAAGATGCTTTTTCTACTGTTCAAGACAGTTTTTGAACTATCAATTTTGACACTTTTTGGTGCTTCTGACGTTTTTTGTTTCATCTTTTCCATGGCAGCAAAATATTTCCCTTTGAGGACTTTTTTCATCCAGGGAAACAAACAAAAAAAGATACTCAGGGAGAGATCAGGTGAACAGGAAGGGTGGGGAACGGAGGTCATGCCGGTTTTTGGTCAAAAACTGCTGAACATTGATTGCATGGTGTGGGAGGGCACATTGTCATGGCGGAAGAACCAGTCACCTATTTGCCACAACTCAGGATGTTTCTTCTACACACTGTGATGCAACCCTCTCAAAACTTCCAGATAAAAACTTTGGTTGGCCATTTGATCAAGAGAAAAAAATTCAGAATGTACTAAAAGGAGCCCACCTTCCAAAAAATAATTTGTTTTGGGAGGCTCTCCCCTCGTATGTTTTGTTGCCTTTAGTAGAGATTAAATTACTATATTTTGCTTTTGCATCATTACACAATTTTTCAAATATCTTATCTGAAAACATTTAGTGAAACAAGCAAATAAAAAATTTTTAGAAGAAAATGTAAAGCAAAAATGCAAAGTTTAAACCAAAAAAGTTTGACTTCTGATTATAAATAAGGATGTAGACTAAATTCCAGTCTGTTGGTTAATTTTAAAGGCTTACTTTGGAGATTTGAGCTTTATCCTGGATATATATTTTGCTTGATAATAAAGGAATATTTTATTTAGTTATTCTGCTGAAGACTCCTTATTGCTTGCTACATACTAAATACTATCAAGAAGCTAGGTTAAAGACCTCTGCTTTAACAGCAATATTTTTCTCCATATTCCAAGCTGAATTAATGAATTCAGTAAATACTTATTGAGTACTTCCTCTGTACAGGCATGAGTCTGGTACTGAGGAGACCAAAAGAGGCAAGTTTTCTCGGCCCATGCAGAATTTGCATTCTTTAGATTAGATATTGATTGAAAACTTACATGGTTCCAGTCAACTAAACACCAAATATATAACAATGAATAAAACACAATCCATCCTTAAGAACTTGCAATTTACTCATTTTTTCTGTTAACTTTATTTTGGGGTTTTTTGCTTGATTTTTGCTTTTATAGAAAGTGAATCCTGGGATTCTTAGACCCTAGTTAGCATAACAAAATATCATAAAAAGAAATAATTTAAGTTTCAAAGATTAAGAATTCATCACTGTACACAAAACTTCCCAATTACCTAGAAGGTGATCCTATTAATAAATTGGACTCAATTTAGAACTGTTGATTTCTAGCAGACTCACCTGAATCTAATCTTTGAACTATTTTGCCACTCCTATCTACCTTTCTCATGCATCTTCCCTCAACCTCCATCTACAGACTGAACTGTGTCCTCATTTCTGCATTTCAATTAGGTGGCACCTTGCCTTGAACTGTCCTCCCTACTAAGACCCAAAGTATATTTTCTTTGATTCCCACTTAGAAGGGACATTAAAAGATAAGCCTCAATTCGATTACAGATTCAAAATTATTCAAAAAGGGATTTCATTTAATTACATTTTTGCATGTAAAAAAGGGTATATTTAGCATGATGAGATGAAAAATGGGCTCTAAGCAAAGTTAAACATAATAAAGTTAGAAAGGTTTCCCCATGTAAGTGACAACTGTCATCTCTTTTACTATCACAGATTTTGAACATGCAAAAGAATCATATATGCAAAACAACAATGAAAATGACACAATTTGAGTGCATTGTATAAAGAACAGTAAACAAGACGAAAGCATGCTGGTATTGATATGCTCTTATTTTGATGTTAATATTATAACATTTTTAAACATCTGAAGAAAGTAGGAAAGTTTTTCTCTGAAATTTCAACTAACCAAGGGTATGATATTACAGAAGCCCATTATATTTTCTGCTGGCTGGTTCATGTGACAGAATTAACTCTCACTTGCAGTTTTATGTTACATTGGAATTACACAATACATCATTAATTTTATTATAAAAGTAAATTATATATGCATAAATCCATGCACACTTTTAATCACAAATACCCTACCTTTATATCATGGAACTGTGAGAGTTTGAGATGCTGGGTCTGAATGCACAAAGAATAATTTTGCAAAAATACTATCTAGACTACTGCAAATAGACTATCCTAGAAGCCCAAACAATGCGCAATCATGACACAATGATCTTAGTTTGCAGATGTGAACATGTCTTTATTAAAAGGGTTATTCCTCAAGACGGAGGCAACAACACCAATTACTCTCTATTTCTGAACCTCCGTATGCACAATAAGGGGATCAGGACTTGAAACAGTGCCATGGTGCAAAAGGGAAATGACGGAGGAGAAGAAATGGGCTTTGGATTAATGAGCTGGCATACACACCACAGCCTTAATGGGCAGCGCTGACAGGGTTCAATTATAGCAAAGTGTGCAGCCTCATTACTGCCAGTGGCTGTCACTTAGGATGCTGGTGCAGAGGAGAATCCAACTGACTGCAGACAAAGGGAAAGGGAAACACATGAAAACAAAAGATATTTACAGAGTATCTTCAGGAGCAAAGATCCTACCCCCAAAAAACAATGCTTGTGCGCATGCGCACACAAGAGCTTTGTGTTTACAAGGGAGTTTACCCACCTAGAGCTTTTAGGCAGAAGCATACATTAATTAAAAGAACTAGTGTCAAGACTTTTTTTCAGCCGGGCTCAGTGGCTCAGCCTGTAATCCCGCGCCTTGGGAGGCTGAGGTGAGTGGATTGCCTGAGCCCGCGGGTTCGAGACC
>CAUYQG010089723.1:0-12515 GCA_963574415.1 Tarsius wallacei
AAAAAAAAAAAATTACCACCTTACATCAGTCAGAATGACCATTGTAAAAAATTCAAAAAACAATAGATGCTGGCACAGTTAGGGAGAAAAGGAAATACTCAAACATTGTTGGTGGGAGTGTAAATTAGTACAACTTCTATGGAAAACAATATGGAGATTTCTCAAATTTAAAGTAGATCTACCATTCAATCCAGCAATCCCACTACTAGGAATTTACCCAAAAGAAGAGACATTGTTATATGAAAGAGACACCCACACCCACATGTTTATCGCAGCACAATTCCCAATTGCAAAGATGTGGAATCAACCTAAATGCCTATCAACTGATCAGTAGATAATGATAATATGGTATATATACATTATGGAGTACTGTTCAGCTATAAATGGATGGAGTTGGAGAACATCATCCTAAGTGAACTAACTCAGGAACAGAAAACCAAACACTGCATATTTTCACTTAGCTAAACTAAGTTGCCCAAATCACCAAAGACAAAGACATAAAAAAGAACGAAATCATGAATTTCGCAGCAACCTGGATGGAACTAGAGTCTATAATACTGAGTGACCTCTCACAGAAACAAAGAACTGAGTATCACGTGTTCTCACTCATATAGTAGATCTTGATCATCCAACGTATTACCACAAGAAAATGACTGACAGTGGTGGGAAACTATGGGAGGGAGGGGGAGGGTGATGGGATTAATGGTAGTAAATATCTGTCTGGGGTTGGGGAGACACTTCTTATCAACAAGGGTGCCTGAACGAAGCATATTTGTATACCTAACCCTTAACTGTAACCCAAAATATCATAATAAAAAATATTGAAAAAAAAAAAAGAAAATGGTAAAATGGACACTGGAGACTCAGAAGGGGGAGGGGAGAGGGGAGTGACCAAAAAATTACTTATTTTGTACAATACACACAAGTTGGGGTGGTGAGTACTCTTTAAGCTGAGAACAAAGATTATGTGTATCCTCAAAGGTATTGAAAACCAAAAGAAAGAAAATTAAGCCCTAGGTGAGAAGGCATTGCTCACACTAACCTAGACTTCAATGAAGTGTGTGGGATAGGATGGGATGAGGTAAGCTCTTGTCACTTATCAAAACTTTACTCACATGTTTTGAATCTGATAAAAGAAGATGTGAACTCTGTGTTGGAAAAGACATTTCTCTTAAAAATTCTTGTGCTACACTTTTAAGGATGAAAGAAAATAATTCTTTAAAAATGACAATTCTATTTTGTTCTCCAGCAATTTTGTAGTAGAAAGAAAGGTAGTACTAGAAAAATCACCAGGATTGCTAATTTGCAGCTTTTTGCATAGAAGATAATCTTATGCAAGCATTCATAGTGGAGTTAAATAGAAAAAGTATTATTTGATACTAAGTAGTACTGTTTTTAAAACATATTTTTCTCTGAAAATGTTTAGAACAAGGATTATAATTTCAAACTATGTATAGCAATACATTAACAAGATGGTTTTAAAACTACATAGCAACATTAAAAATGCTTAAAGACTGCCAGGCTCGGTGGCTCAGCCTGTAATCCCGCGCCTTGGGAGGCTGAGGTGAATGGATTGCCTGAGCCCGCGGGTTCAAGACCCACCTGGGCAACTTGGCGAGACCTCATCTCTACAATAAATCAAAAAATTAGCTGGGCGTGGTAGCGCGCACCTGTAGTTCCAACTACTTGGAAGGCTGAGGTGGAAGGATCGCCGGAGCCCAGCAGGTCGAGGCCGCGGTGGCCGAGAGCGGCCACTGCACTCCAGTCTGGGCGATGGAGTGAGACTCCAACTCAAAAAAAATAAAATTAAATTAAATTAAAATTAAAAAAAATATTAAAAAATGCTTAAAGAAAGGTCAGTCATACCTAGTACTCTAACACAAATACTATTATAACTTTTATGTTTTCTTTATTATATGCAAACATTGTATATAGTTCAATCATCATATGTAAATAATTTTGTATCTTATATTTTATGGTCAGTTCCCACTTTTCAATTTCAGTTCCCTTTAAAATTTTTATATTTAAAAATTAACTTTAAAATATGAAAAAGTCTAAAATCAAGAAATGAGCAATATTGAAAAAATTAAAGGAAAAATAAAAAGCAGTTTGTTTAAGACACTTTTAAAGTATAAAGAAGCAATCATTAAATATTGATCTAATGCATACGTCTAAATACCTATGAAAGCCACAGAGAGGTTCTTGAAGAAAGCAGCATGTAATGTTAGACTTCACTTAACCATGGCAATATTAAAATGGAGGTAAAGAAACAAAAAGAACGCAAAGACAAAGAGAATGAAAGAGAAAACAACCAGCTGAAGATATTCACACAATATGTGAAAGATGGAAAAAGACTGAGAGATAATGACTTACTTTTCAGAGTCCTACATTTGGTTAAGAAGAAAATGTTAATATTAAGTGAGCCAAATTGCTCCACAGTGCTACAGGGTCTCTAAAAGCCTAGAGAATTTTAGATCCCAGATAACTCAGAAGCAAAATATAGAACTAATAGTAGAGATTTTTATATGCTTTAGGACTATAGGCCTTAAGAGAGACCCCTTCCTTTTACTTCCCTCCAAGCATCCAGTTAACTACCTTCCCTTACCCCAACAATAGTTTAATCTCTGGGTTAATTAAACCTGTAGACCCTGGATCTTTGGAAACAAATCACTACAAAGGGAACAATTGAAACAACAAATTAAAAGCAGGAAAAATCAATTAAATATTAAATCATCTTCCCCAACTTGACCTCCTGTCCATTAAGAATATTCTCTTCTTAAGAAAAATATTAGATAATTGCTTTTTTTGAAAAATGGAAAGTCAAAGTCCCCAGAGAAAAGAATCACAAGTACTGATATTTGAGAGTCTCCCAGATAAATGATTACATTTCTACTCAATAACCTTACAGTGGAAAAGCAGAACAAAAAATAAATTACAACAGGACACAAGGACACTTTTAGGAGTATAAAAATGTCTGCTATACTGACTGTGGTGATGATTTCAGGGCTGTGTATATATGTCAAAACTGGTTAAATTATGCACTTTAATTATGTGTGTTTTATTGTATTTTGATAACCTTTAAATTTGTAAAACACCACCAATAATAAAATGTTTAAAAATGAACCACTAAAGATCATCAGATATTTAAAGAAAGCTCCAGTAAGAAATACCAAGACTAAAAAACATTCAGAAGCAAGGGTGGGAATTTAATGAAGACCACAAAGAGAAGAAAATTTTTAAAGAAACAAAAAAAGAAAAAGCTATAAATAGTATCCTCAGAGATAAGGATGCACATTAAATCATGTAAACAAAAGTAGAATGCTATAAAAGGATATTGGGAAAGCAAGATCTCTTGAAAATTAAAAATGTGATAGTCAAAGTTAATTTTTTTACAGGAAAGTTAGTAGATTAAGTTTAGGAAATTTCCAAGAAGTTAAAAAAAGTAAAGAGTTGGAAAAACAGTGAGAAAAATATATAAATAAATACAAGATTAATTTAATAAATCTAAATCATAAAAACCTTTTGGAAAGGAGCACAGAGAGAATGGAGAGAAGAAACTTATCAACAAATAATTTTAAAATATTTCCCAGAATGGAAAGACACAAGTTTATAATGAAAAGATACATTGAGTTTCCAGCTCAGTCAACCAAAATGACCTAGACCAAAACATATCAGTATGAAATTTCATACATAGAAATATAGGTTTTAAAAATCACATACAAAGAGTCAGGAATTGCTTTTCTCTAAATCCACATTAGTGGTTAAAATTCAACGAATTAATGCCTTTATTGTTTTTAATAAATAGTATATGTTTAGAACTGTATATTTAGACATTTTCAACCAAGTGTGAGAACAAAATAAAAATATGTTCAGAACAATAGCAAAAATATGGGACCTACCCCAGTGACCATCAAAAGTGGACTGGATAAAGAAAATGTGGTACATATACACATTGGAGTATTACGGAGCCATAAAAAAGAACAAAATCATGGACTTTGCAGCAAACTGGATGGAGTTGAAGACCATCATACTAGGTGATCTGTCACAGAAACAAAGAACTAAATACTGCATATTCTCATCATAAGTCGGCTCTGAACACTAGTCACATTAGCACAAAAGAGGAAGCGACAGTCACTGGGCACTGCCAGGGGTGGAAGCGGGGAGAGGCATGTAACAACACAAAGGGTACCTGGTCCTAAATGAGGAGAAAGGAGGGCCAGTTGGAGGCCTAAACCTCACCTGCATGCAGTCTACTTGTGTAGTTAGCCCTTACTTTTACCCCACACCTCTATAATTTAAAAAAGAAAGAGAAAAGAAAAAAAGACAGTCTTTCATGTGCTCATTCCCAGGAAGCTACTGCAGAATGTGTTCCATCAAAACAAGGATGTAAACCAAGAAAGCTAGAAGGGGATATTTAAAACAGAAGAATGGTGGAAGTATTTTTCAATATGACAACAAATGGAAGAAACAACTGTGCAGCAATCCTAGAAACCAGACAGCTCAGAAAAAAAGGAGGAGGACAGAGGCTATAAGGAAAGAGTCCTAAATGGGAGTGGGAGGGAGGGTGTAAAAAGAAATATTATTGTATGAAAATGGTTTTACCACTTTGTGAGATAATTTACAAATATAAAAATAAACAATCAAAAGGAGACAAATATTGCTTAGCAGAAAAAAGTTGAATAAAAAAAGGAAATATAATCATAGCATATTATTTGGTTTAGTAGTGAACAACATTTATGTAGTCATAAAACCATACACATTACTAAGAAAGCAATAAAACTATTGAAGTACTGAGGTAATGCCAAAAAGACACCGAAGAAAACTGGAAGGGATTACTATTGGTCCAAAATAGGACAATTTTAACATCAAAAAGACAAAGGAGATCAAAATACATATATGCTAAAACACATGGGTTCATGAGACAAAAAAAAAACTGTTTGGTTAGCTTTGGAGGATGCTAGGGATTCAACTCATTACTGCATTCTGAAAACTGGTAAGGGGAAGGAAAAAAACATGTATCTTGCTTTTCTTTGAAACTACCTCACACCTGTTATCCCAGCATATTGGGAGGCCAAGGCAAGAGGCTTGCCTGAGCCCAGGTGTGCGAGACCATCCTGGGCAACTTACTGAGACCTCATCTCTACAGTACATCAAAAAATTAGCTGGGTGTGATGGTGTACACCTGTGGTTCCAGCTACTTGGAATGCTGAGGTGGAAGGATTGTCTAAGCCCAGCAAATCGAGCCTGTGGTGGCCGTGAGTGTGCCACTGCACTCCAGCCTGGGCGATAGTGAGACTCCTACTCAAAAACCAACAAATAAATAATAAACAAACAAATAAATAAATAAGTAAATAAAAGGACCTCAAAGTGACCACATAGTTAATGAGGGATGTTCTCCTTTATTAAAGAGTTTCAGTGAATAAATGGTAAAGGAATGATAGAATTAGACTATCACTATCTGGCAACCCCTAATAAGCAATGATTCCAGTCAGTTATCACCAATAACTATTAATACTACTACCAGCAGGTGACAGGTGGAAGGAGAACTCAAAACATACAATCTGGTTGCCATCTGAACTCACTGATCATTTTAATACTTTAAAACAGATTTAACCAGATATTGTGTGCTCCTTGATGTGATACAATAGGAAATATATAACATCATATGAGAAGTATTCTTGCCAAAATGAAGAAAACTGAATCAGATCAAGCTTCTAGATCAAACTAGGAGTCTAGAGGAAATACAAGTGATAAAGGAACATGTTATATAATACCACAGTATGCATGTCATTAGTAAAATCCAGAATGTGGGAAATTCTACACAAAAAATGACCTAATTTATTTAATAAAACAATAGGAAGAAAAAGAAAGGAGAGAAAGTTATATATTAAAAGAGTTATAAGAGGCAGAGCAACCAAAACAATCTTATTTATAGATCCGGAGTCCAGCAAAGCAGTTACAAGTTTTTTTCCAGACAACTGTAAAATTTGAACATTGAATAAATTATTTAATGGTATTAAGGAATTCTCGTAAATTTCATGTTTAGGTGTGATAATGGTTTTATAGCTATGATGTATAAAGTTTCCTTGTCTTTTACAGGTATAACACTCAAAAAATATACAGGTAAAATGACATGTTCTCTAGGGTTTGTCTTAGTTAATTCAGAGTGAGGTCAGAGAAAACTGGATGGGAAAATAAAGGAAAAAAGACAGAACATGTGTTGATAACTGTTAAAATTTCATGTACATTTGAAAGTTCCTAAAACAAAAACCTTAAAATGTAAATATAAAAAGTATTTATCTAATATTGATATAACCCCAGTTTTTTTTATTAAACTATTTTAGGAGAGTGGTAGAGAAGACAAGTGAGAATGTTGTTAAGTGCTGAATCTTCATCCTCTAATGTAGGATGACAACATATAACATTTAAAATCGATAAATCAAGTGTGTCCAGAGAAGTATTTTTGAAATGTGGAGGAAAAGCTAAAATTGTTAAAATTGAGTACCTGTGGAGAGTAAAATTCAGGGGCAGATAGAAATAAGGGAAAGGATTGCTATTTTTATTTTTATTGTGTAACATGGTTTGAATTTTTGCAACTGTGACAGATACAAATTTGATAAAAAATATAATTATTTTTAAAAAGATATACAAAACATCTTTTACTTTTTACAATTTGGTGAAGCCCATTAATCCATATTATGAATTATAGTCTAACCTGATACTTATGTTTATACTCCATTTCTCCTCATTTTTTCCCCTTACCTACTTCATTGTCAAATCATGTTACGATTCTGAAAATGATTTGAACTCATTTACTTCTCTGATTCCTCAGCCATCACCCTGAACTAAGGCCTCATCATCTCGTGCCCGGAACACTGACATAGTCTCCGAATAGATTTTCTGTTCTCGCTCTTGCCGCTCTGATCCACTCCACACACAACAATCAGACTGACGTTTTAAAGTTGCAAAGCATTATACAAAATCAACATAAGGCTAAGTCTGGCTATAATAAAATCATTCAGGGTGTTCTAACAAGATATACAACTTAGAGAAAGCATTTGACAATTCAGTGTATGAGAATAAAGATTCTTTTCAACAAAGAAACAAACATCCCGGGACAAAAAGATGACAATTTGAACTTCACTCTGCCCCTGAGCAGCTGTGTAACCTTCAGCAAATCACTTATAGTCTCTGAATCTCAGTTTCATTATCTATAAATTGGGGCAAATGATATCTACCTTAGAGGTGTGAAGATGAAGTGAGGTATCACATAACAATTAAATAACTATGGCTGGCATGTGGTGGTTCTTAAAAAAATATCAAGTCTCTGTGTTTCTTTGCTAGGTAACTATTTTTTTTTTTACAATATGAATTTCTCAGGGGTTGAAGAAGGATCCATGCTTAAATGTTATGTTTGGCACCCTTAACATCTCAGAGAAAAAAGTTATGAAGATAAAATTTTAAAACATATAGGTTAGAGGCAAGCATTTTTTAACTAAATGAATACAAGACCACAAGCCAGAAAAGTCAGAAAATGAGCACTAGACCATAAGTCCTGGTCCAGGACTCAGCACTGTTTGATGTTAGACAACATTAATATCTTGGGATTTCTGTATCATTTCTAAATCACTGCATTTGCTCACCTTGTTAAATACATTGTCTTACAGACAAGTCATTGTCTTAAAATCACTTTATTTTATCTTTTCTTTCCTTTTGGGATATCAGTAAAGTTCACAGAAATATTAAAATTATAGAATCATCAAATAATTAGAATAAGATTGAAAACAACTTTGTTTCTTTCCTCCTGAACCTTACCAAATACCCTCAAACTATATTATTAAGCTTTTAAGAAGTATATAAAATCAATAAACTTAACTTTTTTACTTGAAGAACTTCAGTATTATTTAAATTGTTCAGACATGCACATTTTTACTGACAGTTGGAATTTATTTCAGTTGTTTCATATAATATTAAGTTGTTGCAACTTAGACTATAACAAATATAATTTAGAAATACAAGAAAAAGGAAAGAACAATTTGGAGAAAATAAAAAATAATAAATTATCTTAAAAGACAAATTAGAGTACTCTGCTGAGCCAAGCCATTCATAATTTTTCCATGAAGCTAAAGCGAAAAATTGTTCTTTCAAAATAATTGTGATATTTCTACACGCTAATGGAAAAAGTCATAAAAAAATTGCTGGACTACACATAGTCAGCATCTATGAATGCTGACAAATGAATTTTTGGTTTTAAAATTACTGCTTTTATGCCTTTAATCTACTCCCTACCTTATTGTAAATGGCTTTTGATTTCCCTTGTATGTCCTTTCATATACCTCACCCTTACATCTCAATCTGTTTCTGAATGTTCATAGGATTAAGCCACTAGGGTCATTTGGTTTAGGAATATTCCTCAAAATCTCTGGCTTCTCCCTTTGCATATGCACACATTTGATGTTATTCTTAGACACCTTTTTATCAATTCCTTATTACCACAAACATTTAATCCTTGACAATTCATTTGTGGCTTTCAAAAAAGATGGTAAATTCAAATTTATACTGTGTAAGACACACCATTAACTGCACAAAGATACTCTGTATTTGCTACGTTAATATTTACTGATGTGCTAATGTGATGATGACCCATCTGCTTCTGTTGTCTGGGAGGCACTTTCTATCTATAGGGATGGAAATTAATGACAAAGTGTCTCTGAACTGCCTAATGTCAGAGTTTAGAAAGGTGTGAGGGATATATAAGAGCGGGATTACTAGTTAGCAAATGAGGGGGTAAATACTCCACTGGATGCAGGCTTGGGCTCTTTTCATGAACTTTTCTTGCTATCAAAGGCATTGACTGACATTGCTAACACCGAAACATTAAAAAGGTAAAGAATATTCTATCTCTGACAAAGTATTATTTATTTAAGGAAAACCAGACTTGGTACTAAACATATGGCTTATTTCAAATAAGGACTAAAGGAATAATGTATTATAAAATAATTTTTTGATTGTTCACAGAATATTGGAAAATTGAACAGTATTAAGGGACTGTAGAATAAAAAATGTTGATCCTTATAAATTATGTTTTAAAAATATTTTTGAAAGGCTCTAATTTAAAATTGCATCAATTAGAACTGTAAGAAATTTATTGATTTTAGTACTGGACTATTATTTTCAGAAAACTTGAGACGCAATGTGCATCCTGAAGCTGCCAGTAGCACTCATTGTGCTCTCTGTTGCATTACAACATCTAAGAGCTATACCCATCAAAAGGTTGGTAACTTTAAAATTCTGTTTCTTTTGTAAAGTGTGGGGAAATTAGAAATAAGTACTGCAACACAATTAATAGCCCTTGTGCCATTAGATTTCTGACTAAATCACGCTTTAAGAACAGTACCTTCAGCTGTTCCATTGTTTCTTGAATTCTGCGTTCTTTAAAGCATAATGCCAGTGGCTGATGAATCTCTCTGATGAAACTTCTGACAGACTGGAATGGATAGTTCCAGTTTTGTCAAGAAATATGCTACTGGAACTTAGAGGGCAAAGCCGGAATACAAAGAAGGAAAATCCAAAAGGTAGTAATTTCTACTACATTAACCTGACACTGAAAATAACTGGAGAAACTTAAGTAAAGCATACGTACATTTAATATCAGGTAGAATTGTATTGTGCATTTACACAGATTTTTGTTTTCCTCAAAGGAAACTTTCTCCTCAAAAAAAAAGGAAACTTTTATATTTCCTGGAAATTGAAGTGTATAGAAATAATCAGGGAGTAAATCAAAATATTGAAGATGTTAACCTTAACTAGTTAAAAAACCATTTTCTATTAGGGACTCAGTCTGTATTGCTGACTATTCTGTTAATGAAATAGAATTATAAAAAGTTGTTCATGAGATTACTTCTGAGCTGCTATTAATTAAAATTAATACTTATTAAAATTATTTTTATTAGGTAGCATGTGGTCAGGATTTCCTAGGAAGGTCTATTCTGAAAGGTTTTATGTCATTTAAATGGCTATTTGAAGGAAGTCTAAAAACTATATCAGGTGAAACTATTAGCAGAACTTATAACTTTCTAATAGAAACCCTTTAAAATTTTGATTCTACATTTAAAAGAATCTTAAGTTCAAATCCATGTATAGGTCATAAATAATATAACGGGCATTTGTTTGTGCCTAAATCAGTTTTGCTCCATATAGTCTTATGGAACTGAAACTACACATTCTTTAACACCAAGAATAATTAAATTTACCTTTGAAAGGAGTGTGCTTTAAGGCATATTAAAACTCTTCCCGTGAGAATCACCAATATCTTGTCTTTGTTTTCCTTTAGAGTGTTTTTCATTGGGGTGGAAGTCCATGACAGTAGGTAAAGATTCCCACAGCATCAATGTATAATAGCAGGAATCATAGGATTGTCTTCGTTATTTCAGGGCTGATCTAGTTTACAGAATGTTCTTCTCAGAACTGACTGTAATTTTCAGTTGGCTTTTTCATGGATAAAGATAACTTTAAAACTGACATGACATTTTGGATAAACAGAACAATTGAAGACAACAGGAAAATTAGCAGTATTACCTAGTATGTGTGTCTATATCTTGATCTTGTCTCTCATTATATATAGACATTTGCTAAGTACCTTTACCTTGTATGTCCCTATGGATGTTTACTTATTATGAGGTGAACCTCACTGAAAAATAGAATAATGCACAACATTACTTACTATCAAATTATTTTCATGCTATTTTCACAATATTTTACTTTGAATTATTATTATAAATACTTACCAAACATTCTTCAAATTGCTTTTTAATGTGTTTCCTGAAGTCAGTATGTTGGTCTTTTTTTTTTTTTTTAAGGGGTTATGATTTAGCATCCTGTGCTGTTAAGTCATGTAATATTCTATAACTCTCATAAATAGCTAAGAAAATCCATATAGAACATCTCTCAAATTTTAAAGTCATTAAAAAATAAAGCTAATGTAGATTGACTATTCAAAGTCATTTTCTTCAAAAATTCAATCATCTCATTTGAGATTTTTAAAAACTTTTATACTTGTATGAAATGGGATTAAGAATTAACAAACTGACTTTGCAAACCATACCAAATGCTCATGATTAAGGCAAAAAGATCATATACTTTCCCATCAACTTTTTTATACTCTGTTGAAAATACCTGCCCGTTTAAGGCAGAGAGTAATCAAAAATTTAATCACATAGGGGCCAAGCTAAAATTACTAGGAGTTCCCTGTAGGAGCAATGGATTTAGAGTCTATCATTCTCAGTGATCTATCACAGAAATAAACAACCAAGGGAGAAAGAGCTGGGGTGGGGGGGTGGGGGGAGTGTCGATCCCAAACCAGGGGAAGTGAGGACCAATGGGAGGCCCAAACTTCACCTGTATGATGACCACTTCTGTACCTAATCTTGAATTGTACCCCACACTTTAAAAATACATAAATAAATAAATATAAAACACTTTAGAGATGATTTCAAAGAGAAACAACTTAAGAGTTATAGTTTGGCTCATTGTTAACGCTGCTTAAATTCTCATAAAGTCAAGAATGTGCATGTCTGTAAATTCCTATAAGTGGTCAGTAGCTTTAGTTGTTTGTTACTACCTAGGTAGGCATACGGGCCTTATCTGTACAGGTAGTCAGTGAGGAAAAGTGCCTGAATATAGGGATGTGATGCTTCTCACTAATTATTTCAACCTTTTTTTTTCACCCTAATGATTGCTTTGGATAGAATTTTATACATACTGACTAGTATATTTAGATGAAACGTCTTGTTTAGAAAAGCAATTTCACAATTATGAAATAAAGATAAAAACTCTTAATATTTTTTGAGGTAGAATGATGGCCCTTCTAACTAATTCAAATAAGATCACATTTTATTTAGAAAAATTTAAAATCCTATAATTGATTTGCTTAGCATTTAACATAGAGAATATTTCACACTGTTCCAGCCACTTACTAAACATATCTTGGCCTACAATTTTCTTTAGTGCTTTAAATGTATTCATCTGAGGTGTTGTTTAGGCCAAATTACAATTCTTGCTGTTTTTTAGGAAAAGTTTTGTCTGTTAGAATTTAATGCTCAGTGTATGGAATGATTGATTCAACCCTTAAAAGCATTAAATTAATTTTTTTTTTTGAAATGTACACTGGTCATATTACCACACCTTCAAAGAAAAATAGTTGAATAGGCAGTTAATAAGATTTATATATACAAAATAATTAGGTGCCAAAGTGTATTTTCTTTGCCTAAATAATTGTCAACATACTCTTACACTCAACTAATGTAAAAAGAGTTTTTTGTATTTAGGAGGAACTATAAGAGTAAAAAAGTTTGCGAGACCTCATCTCTAAATCAAAAAATTAGCCGGGCGTGGTAGCGCGCGCCTGTAGTTCCAGCTACTTGGAAGGCTGAGGCGGAAGGATTGCCGGAGCCCAGCAGGTCGAGGCTGCGGTGGCCGGGAGCAGCCACTGCACTCCAGTCTGGGCGACAGAGTGA
>CAUYQG010089726.1:0-13274 GCA_963574415.1 Tarsius wallacei
GCGAGACCTCATCTCTACAATAAATCAAAAAATCAGCCGGGCGTGGTAGCGCGCGCCTGTAGTTCCAGCTACTTGGAAGGCTGAGGCGGAAGGATCGCCGGAGCCCAGCAGGTCGAGGCTGCAGTGGCCGGGAGCAGCCACTGCACTCCAGTCTAGGCGACAGTGAGACTCCAACTCAAAAAAATAAAATAAAATTAAAATAAATCCACAGGCATGAGTGAGACATCTTAGAGGGAACAGAAAACAAAGGCTGCCCAGGCCCAAGGCTTGGTGATCCCTGTGCTGGTAGATGGCATGTGGTCCTGAGGTCCTGAGGGTAGGGGACATGGGTCTGAGCCCTGCACTGACCTTATGGGAGTCAGCAAACTACAACCTACAACTTGCTGCCTGTTTTTGTAAATAAAGAGTTGTTAGAATATGGATTTACACATTGTCTGTGGCACTACCACAGCAGAGTTGAGTTGCTGCACAAAGACCAGGTGACTTGCAGAGTCTAAAATATTTATTATCTGATCCTATTTTTGAGTAGGATTCTCACTGTCACCCACGCTGGAGTGCAGTGGCACGATCACGGCTCACCACAGCCTCGATTTCCTGGGCTCAGGCAATCTCTTGCCTCAGCCTCCCAAGTAACAGGGACAACAGGTGCACACCACCACATCCAGCTAATTTTTGTTTTTGTTATTTTATAAAGACAAAGTCTCACTATGTTGCCTAGGCTGGCTGCAAACTCCTGGGCTCAAGTAATCCTCCCACCTTGGCATCCCAGAGTGCTGGGTTTACTGGCATGAGCCACTGCACCTGGCCTACTATTTCGTCCCTTACAGAAAGTTTGCTGACTGCTTGGCGATAAGGACTCAGTTTCCTATCTATAAAACTATTCTTCCTCACAGGATGGGCGAATACAATATTTGTATAATGAAAAACCTGGCATGCAGACACAGCACACAGAGTTTCTGCTGAGTCTGAGTCTACTCCACAAGGCTAAGTGGAGGGGCTTTTCACTCCTGGGTTTGACACTGCAGCATCCAGCTCTGTTTCCACATTCGTTGAAGGCGAACAGCACACACCTGCACTCCAGAAACAACTGTTAAAGTGAATTTGTAAATAGAAACAGAAGCAGTGTCACTGGAGCTATGGCTTCCAATGCAGGATGAATGGATGTAAGCAGCTTGAACTCAGTTCTTTGTGGCCAACCCGTGTCCCCTAGGCCCCATCCAACCCAAAACATCAGTCCATCAACAACTGGTTTTCACAGGACAACTGTTTACACTGCCTAAGTCCTCCTCGTGAATCTTAAGGGAAAAGGATGGAATTGTTCAACCTCCTTTGCTTACCCCGGAACGCTGCCCTTGCTCGGGTAATCCATCTGGCTAGGGCAGCCAATCATGTCTCAGGCTAAAGTGGTTTCCTAGGCAACCAAAAATATAGCCACAGAAACAGGCTGCAGACAGTGGAAAGAAACACAGGGATGGAGGTGGGAGGGTTGATGGGGAAGAGTGACCCAGAATCTACTGACCTTGATGTGATGCTCACCTGCAGAGCCATATTCAATCAATAGACGAGTTCTAGCTGTGCACCCTCTCCTCAGCCTAGTACTCCGTCCCAGGGCTCCAGCAGGAAAAAACGGCACAACCTCTTGGATGGCTGGGAGCTACCTGGGAGAGCCTCAGAACGTATCTGCCTTCAGCCCACCTTAGAGAAATCTCCAGGTAACCCCCACAGAGAAGACAGCAAGGGGCCAGAGTCCTTGTGGACATGGGCACTGGGCCATAGGGCGTGATGAAGATATCTAGGGATGATGGCAGTGGAAAAATGCACCCTTTGGGACTCAAGTTCCTCCTCCCACTCTACAGATAACTATGCAGCTTTATTCAGTTTTAGGGGGAAGAAACTTTACTAATTTTGTCCAACAATAATATCCAATTTGTACCCCCTAAAACTATTAAAATAAACAATGATAATAATATTCAAAGTAAAACCTGCTTCCAGGAACTCAGAAACTGGCTGCATCCCACACTGGGAACGCTGTCATTTAAGCTAAATGATTTAGCCAAGGGTGGCCTCAAGACACAAAGTTTTGAAAAAGTTCCAGTAAGGGCTGAAGAAAGATTCCTGTAGGAACCCAGCAGCCCTTTCTGGCCTTCTGGGTGACTGAGAGGCTGACAATCTTCAGGCACCTAGTGTCCTCTTTTGTCTGCCACTTGTATCTTCTCAGAATCTTTACAAATGTGGCATCTCACCTCTGAAAAACACTGTGAGGCAGGTGGGGCAAGATCAGTGTCATCAAACCGCCTCAACAACTCCCAAGGTGAGATCAGAAACCACACAGGCCATGAAGGGGCCAGAACCCGGCTTTCTGGTCTGGGACCATAGATGCCTGCAGAGCTCCAAGGTCTCTAATGAGGTAGGGCCCACAATCGCTGTCTTGTCCTGGCCTCCCTCCAGCTACACCTGATTCCACCTGCTTCGCAAATCCC
This sequence comes from Tarsius wallacei, assembly GCA_963574415.1. Classification (NCBI taxonomy): domain Eukaryota; kingdom Metazoa; phylum Chordata; class Mammalia; order Primates; family Tarsiidae; genus Tarsius; species Tarsius wallacei. The sequence goes on from CAUYQG010089726.1 coordinate 2,481, forward strand.
AGCCCAGACCCGGCTTTCCTCACACTAGCTCCTGATCCAGTTTTCTTGTCTTGGTTAAAGCCACTTCTCTCTCTCGGCCACCAGGGCGTGAAACCGCTACTATACTTGCCGCTGTCTTTTCCCTTCCCTCTCCCATTTCATCCATCATCAGAGCCTGTTGCTTCCTCCTTATCCCTTCTCTCCTGTTCATCCTGGCCCTTCTGTTTCAATCCTCACAGTCTACAGAGGTATGGGTTTCCGTACTCTGATTTGTTTTTTAGAGCCAAGGCACGTGTTCACTCCGGGGTGTGGGGGTAAGAGTCTAGGCAGGCTGGATTTGCCAACCAAACCACCACTTTCACTCTTTGATGACAACAGTCCCCTGGGTGGCTCCCAGTGGCTTGGAGGAAGCTGAGGGAGCCCCTGGAACAGGGGTCTCCGGTACACAAAGAACAGAGTATTTAATGCTGCCTCACTTAGCAGAAGCCGCACCACAAGGGACTACCCGCGGAAGGAAGGAATGAACAGAGGTTTAATCAATAGACGCAGACCACATTTACTCAAGGGCTTCCTGTCCGCTTTCTGTGTTTTTCCTCCCATCCATGCTGAGAAATAAGTGTTTTCCGTGGCAGGATTCTCCCTCTCCCTGCTACCCACATTCTATTTGGAAACAATGGCTACTGTTGCTAGAAGAACTTCTTTCCCGGACAGAAGAGGAACCGCCAGAGCAGCTGGCTGTTTCTCACAGACCAGGATGGAAAGGAGCCTTAGCTAGTTCAGGGCGTCTCGGATTTTGACGGGCCTACAAATCACATGGGCATCCTTGCAGGTCACTTGTTGAAGTGGAGATTCTGATTCAGATGGTCAGAATCTCAGGCCTTGCCTGCATTTCTAACAAGCCCCTGGGAAAGCTGATTTGCAGTCTGTGGACCACCCTGAGAGCAGCGAGAGACTGGTTACCCCAGGCCTCAACTCCAGCTCCCTAATGCCTTCCTGTTGCTCCGGCCTTGATGCTTCAGTTCTCAAAAGGGGAGGTACAAGACCAGAGATCTCCCTCCCTCCGCACCCCGCTGCACGTGTGTGTAGAATGGAGCTGTCAGCTGGCTACAAACACTGCCAAAGGTACCCCAAAGCTGCAATCGGAAAAAAAGAAATCCTAAAACTAAGAAAAAAACCCTTCAGTCACTTCTGCAAATCCTCTGTCTTTTGGTTTCACGTTTACACACTGGCCTTCCTTCTGCCAATCTTCCACATGAAACCGCCAGAAAGAAAATGGGAGACATTCACTCTAGATTCCCATTGTCATGGGCTGTAACTCACGGCAGGTGCACACCTGTGTTTGTCTCCATTCCTGTCTCCCTGACAGCATCATCTTACAATGGAAGCTCTTTCCTGCCATGGACCCCAGACGCTGTCTCGTGTTTTATTCATGCGCATGCATTTTTAGCTGCACTGAAATACACACTATCATGAAGGACATGTGCTTGTGCAGAAAAGAAGCACTCTCTTAATACATTTTTTAAAAAACCTCTAGACTGAAAATGAGCATATCTGTAGTAAAAAAAAGCCCCACTTATTCAGAGAGCAGAGATGGGTTTTGAAGAGGACAGATGCTAGCAATGGCACTGGCCCCAAACATTTCCTGTCTCTCCATTTTTTTAGAACAAAAATGTTAGGGGACGGAGGGTGGGATTTTGTGAATGAGTGAATATACTATCTTAAAGGTTTATATTTAGAGACATAGCAGTTCTAGGGAGAAAGCCTCAGGCGGGTGCATCCGAACCAATTCAACCATGAAAATATTTGATAAGCAGTCTCCATCACAATGCAGCCATTCAACCTGAAATTTTATTTAAATATCACTGTCACGACTGGGCAGGACCTTAGGGGACTTTGTCCAGAAAGGCGCACTACCGAGGAGAGGTAATCTAAACTCAGCCCTCGGCCTTCTGGGAAAGATGTTAGGGACTGGTAAGCAGAATTTCCAACGGCTGAAGAGCAATTTCCCCAAACGTATGGTCACAGGTCACATTACCCTCTGTCTTTAAGACAGAAAGCTCAAGGCTCTGGTAGATCCAAGCCGTGATCGCTCGTGCCTGTCCCTGATTAATTTCCATTTTAGAGACTTACAAAATAATGAGTTAAAACTGTTCTCTACCTAGGCTCGAGGTGTACTTCCTTGCACCTAATAATATTACACATGGACAAGAAACAGGGCAAGATTCATGACATTAAAAAAAACAAACAAAAAGCCTCCAACACATCGTGCCTCCATTGTAAGACAATGCTTTCTGGGGCTACAGGAAAGAAGAAAAATGATGGGTGCACACCTGCTCCCAAGAATGCTTCCTTGCTAAAGAGCCTGGAAAACCACGCGGCTCAACCTAGCATTACATCACCACACGGAGCCAGCTCCTCACTGAAGCCCAAGCATGGGGACCAGTGAGGAAGCCCCACGCGGGCCCCATCCCTACCTACTACAACACGCAGACCAATCCCTACGGTCTTTTAATCTACACATCAATGACTGAAGAACCCACCACCTTACACCCCCACGCCCCAAGCCGCCGGAAAATACTCTTCTCTAGAACACAATCTTCTCTGTGAAAAGGAGAAGGTGACCACTTTGGATGCTGTCCTGAGTTGCTGAAAAGACACCCGAAAGGCAGGCCTGCTCAATAAACCCCACCATCCAAACGTGCCTGGGTAGGTAATGGAGACGACCACAACAGAAACGGCAGTTCTAATAAACACACTCAGCCAAGATAAAGGCCGCTTCTGAGCACATTAGCTCTGCGGTTTACATAAAAGCTCGGATTCCTGGATCGATGCACAGTCAAGCACTGCCTCGACCAATGACAAGACGGTTCGGGTGTCTTTACTAATAATAGCAAGCGGCCTTGTCCTCGTGTGCTCACCAGAGAGTAAGTAGATGGCCGATGCTCCGGCTAACTGGACAGAGCCCTCCATCCACCAGTGCGCTCCGCGCCATCAGCTAGCCCTGCCCGCACACCGGTCTGCCTCTACCGGCACCGGGCTGCCACACTCAGGGTTCTTCCTAGGAGGAGGCCGAGTGGCTGCCCGGCCGTTCCCTTGCAGGAAATACCACTGTGCTGGGGTGCAGCGGAAAGACGCAGATGGCACGAGAAGCCCAAACATGCACCAGCGGCTGAACAACCAAAACCGAATTCCAGAGGACCGTTCATCCACAGCAGGAAGGCTGCCCGATGCTCTCCCTAGAGGGGGAACGAAATGCTATCAGCAGCAGCCACCAGGTAAAGCCTCGCAAGGCGGCGAGAACCCCAGGCCAGCCCAGACTCCAGACTGCACTGGCACCCGGAGAGGCGACTCTAACAAAAGCCCAGGCAGCCTGTCCTCCTCCCCGGGGGTCTCGGGGCGGCCCGGGCGGGGCACTTACATGGCCTCGGAAGCCTCCAGGTTCAGGTCGCTGGCTGGGGCTGGCTGCAGGGACTGCGACCCTCCCATCCTCGCTGCGCCCTGGCGTGCAGGCTAGCCGCGAGCGGGGCCAGCGTGCTGGCGCGATCCCTCCAGCCGGGAGCCGGGGCGGGCCGGCCGGCGGCCGGAGCTGCTGCACTGCAGAGGGGAGCAGCCGCGGGCATCCGTGGCGGGGCGGCTGGGAGCTGCGACTCGCGGCCCGCGCCGGGGCCCGAGGGGCGAGCACGGCAGGGTGTGCGCGCGGGCAAGGCCGGCGCGCGCCCCGGTGTGCGCGCGAGCGTGGCCAGCGCGCAGCTCGGCACCGGGCGCGCGAGCGTGAGCGCCGGTGTGGTCTGAACGGCTCCTCGGCTCTTCAGCCCCCCCGGCGGCCGGCTCCCGTGTGTGACACGATGATGTCATCGACACCCAGCGGCCCCGACGCCAGCATCTTCACAAAGCTCGGTCGCCGGCTCCGGAAACAAGGCTGGGGGTGGGGAGGCGAAGACCCTCCTCCCTCTGCCCCAGGCTCCTCCAGCCTCGCAGGGATCGCCCGCATCGCACGGCTTTGAAATGCAAATGACCCGCGGGCTGGGGAGCTGGGGCCTCTGGAAGGAGAGGCGTGAGGGTCGGGCCGGCTGACCGCCGGGAGTGGGGGGGGGTCTCATTTGCTGGCTCATCCCTCCAGGAAGAAGGAAATGGTCTCTCCCGGCCCAAGGCCAGGGGCACGGCTGGAGGAACAGGTCAACAGGCTGCAATGGGGACGCAGGAGCCGACCAGTGAGAGATGTGCGCTTGGCTTCTGCCCCGCTCAGGCCCCGGGCTCTGGAGACAGCTGAGGCCTGTACCCGGGAGAGCGTGGGGCCTGGCTGTCCCCTCACAGCCTGCCCAGACCTGATCTTAAAGTACCGAAGAAGAGGGGTGGTGGGGAGGAGGGTTCGGGCAAGCTGGGGAGAAAGAAGACGCACAGGGCGGCTCCAGGGACTGACTGGATCTGCAACACCATCTTCGGCTACTGGATGAGCCAGGCAAGCCGAGCAGCCCAAGTCAGGCCCCTAAGGCAGCAAGTGTACAGCCAAAGGCAGCTCTAGGGGCCATGCAAGGGCTCATCACCAAGCCCCCTGTGTCCATCCTTTTTCCTCGACTGGGCAGCCATGCCTACCCATCAGCAGCCATAGGGCAGTAAGTCTAAAATATATCTAAATTGTAGCTACAAGCAAAATACAATAAAAATAAAATTGTTCGAAGCATTTCCTCCAACACACCGTTTCTAAAAATGCGGCCAAGGGTGTTCAGACAGGCACTTCTGAGATTGTCACAAGGTCAGGATAGTGCAAGGGCTTCAAGGTGGGTTGACTTTCCTCCGCCTGTATTTAATATCAGTGTCAAGCGGAATGCCAGACAATCAAAATTGTTTTCTGGGACATACAACATGAAATTTCCAGGAGACACTGAGAAGGTTTACTTTTGCATTTATATGAAAATAGCTAATGATGATGCCAATCTCACAGGGAAGGTAGCTGTCAGGGTGGCGTGATGAGGCCTGCTCTGCAAAGTATTCTCCCGGTGAGGCTGTCACTCACTGTCAGCACTGGGTGTCATCTGGCAGCAAGAATCCTGCAACCTGTTCATCCTGTCACCATTCTCAGCACCCTGGGGGGTTGTGTCTCAGAAAACAGACCTTTGGGCCTCCACATGCAGGTGAGGGTCCAAAGAACCTTACCACGTGGAACTGAAACATTCGCAAGCACTAATGCAGACTGTTAATATTTTGAGGAACGTCACCCTTTCCCTGGGCATCGAGGGAGCAGCCTTCAGCCAAGCCTGGTATTAGGAAAACACACAGGGGAAAATGAGGAGCTGCAATTAGAACTCATCTGCCAACTTTGAAAAACTGTTTTTTACATGACTCACTAAAGCACAAAACCATCCAAGTGACCCTCCCCTTCGTACGTAGAGGTTTTGTGGCAATAACAAGAGAAGAACTTGAAATGAGACCCGAGTTCAAATTCTGGCTTCTTGTTAGCTGTGTGGCCTTGAGCCAAATGTTTAGCCACACCCTCTATTTCCTCAGCTGGCAAATGAGAAAAAAGCATCACTTTGCGAGAATATTGAGAAAATTAAACACCATCTATGAAGGCCCAGGACAAGGAGGATATTTCTTTATGATACACTTTCCCTAAGTATAGTACCATAAAAGAAATAAAGGTGGCATTAAAGTGAGATGATTTTACTTAGAATCCCAACAAAACCACAAAGTTACTACACAGTGACACATTACTTAGTGGGACAACACCATCTCACTGATGTAAAAAACATGGTCAAGAACCCGGGGAGAACCGAGTGTTATAGAATGTGGGCACCTTTACAGTCAATATAACTAAAACCCGTGTATGATTAGTTTGTACAATTTACTCATGGAGGAGCCTCTCAAGCCCTCACTGGAGACCTTTCGATGCTGACTTTACACAATTTAAAACAAAGCTGGTGATCAACTAATCCGATCTACAGAAAGTATAAAGCCGAAAAAACTGAGAAGAATGATCAGAGAAGAAAAGAGCTGTGCTATAAACTGAATGTCTGTGTCCCCCCCAAAATTCATCTGCTGAAGCTCTTTAAACAACAACACGTTTATTCTTACAGTTCTGGAGGCCAAAAGTTCAAAATGGGCTAAAATCAAGGTGTCAGCAGGACTATGTTTATTTCTGGAAGTTCTAGGGGCAAATCCCTTTTCTTGCTTTTTCTAGCTTCCAGAGGTTGCCCCCACATTCCTTGACTCATGTCCTCTTTCCATCTTCAAAGCCAGAAATGGCTGGTTGAGTCTGTCTCCTAACAAGTCTCCTATGGAGTCTTTCTCTGACATTCGCTTCTGCCTCCCTCTTCCTCTTACAAAGATCCTTGTGATGACACTGGGCCCATCCAGGATAATCTCTCGAGGTCAGCAGATCAGCAACCTTAATTCTTCTTTGCCATATAAGGTAACACGTTCACAAGTTCTGAGGATTAGAATGTGGACATTTTCAGGGGTAGGGGGAAGGGTTATTCTGCTTACTACAAATTGTTTGTGTCTACTTGAGGTTGTGAGTTCTTTGGTGCCTGAACTGTATTTTACTCATCCAGAGATTCCTTGGGAGTAGTTCGGTGCCTAGCATGTACTAGGTGCTGATTACACGTTTGTTGAATAAATCTGATTCAACCAACAATTTATTGGGAATCCATTTTGTGCTGGGTAATTTCACATATATCATTTCAGTTTTTATCCTCATTTATAGGTGATGAAACTGAGTCTCAGAGAAGTTAGGAACCAACCAAGATCACAAAGCTAGCGACAGAGCCTGAAGCATCAGTATACACTGACCTCTGGTAGGAAATGTTAACACCTTTGTTCCTTTGGGTCTAGAGCTCCAAAAGAGATAAACCTCTAGACCTTTGATTTTAACCACAAAAATGCACCTCTCAGATTTCAAACTGTGGGGAATCATTATTGACTGAGGGCCTCAGCTGCCCTGATGTCCATTTCTGTTTACACTGAGGCCCAAGGGCTGCTTCCAGCCAATGACGAAGGCAGGTCTGTTCTTGAGATGCAAAACTCCCCTGACAGGCGCGGGACTCCCCATTGATCTCGCCACTTTCCTAGATCTGTACTGCAGCCAGCCAATCTCTCTCTTCTTCACAGCAGTCATACCTGCATCATAGCCTGACAGCCCTTAGCCTGACAGCTTCCCTGCCCACTTTTCCTCACAGGTGTTTCCCTTAGAAATCAGAGACTCCTTAACTGGGCGTGGTGGCTCATGCCTGTAATCCCAGCACTTTGGGAGGCTGAGGGGAGAGGACTGCCTGAGCCCATGGATTCGAGACTAGCCTGAGCAACTTGGCAAGACCTCGTCTCTACCATAAAACAAAAAATTAGCTGGGCACAATGGCGTGCGCCTGTAGTTCCAGCTACTTGGGAGGCTGAGGCTGAAGGATCACCTGAGTCCAGCAGATTGAGGCTGCAGTGGCTGTGAGCGTGCCACTGCACTCCAGCCTGGGTAACAGAGTGAGCCTCTGACTCAAAAAAAAAAGAAATCAGTGGTTCCATATCTGAAAATTAACAGGTTCGGAAACTACTGACTAACGAGGTGGCCAGGTCTCTAAGAGGAAAGCCACTGTGAAATTGCCGCAAGTATATACCATGATGAGTCTTTCAGTTCCCCAAAGGGATCTATGGCCATTTATTTGGGTGACTGTTCACTAAAGAAGGAAGAATAAGAAGACATTTTGAGGAGTAGTAGATGCAGAGTTTGAGTTGACGTGAATACCTGGAGCTCCAAGCATCATCATGGTCCCTCTTTTCAGTGGGGTCTTCGAATGTCCAGTATGTCAGCAAGAGAAACCAATGCTAAGCACCTAAAATGGCAGGATTCCTTGAAGAGACCAACTCATGCTTGGGGCAAGTTACATCTGTTGAAGCTCTAATCCTCAGTGGAATGGCATTTGGAGGTGGGGCCTTGGGTAATTAGAATTGGATTAGGTCATGGAAGTCCTATCATGAATAGATTTAGCCCTTATAAAAAGAGAAAGAGGCCGGGCTCCATGGCTCAGCCTGTAATCCCACGATTTGGGAGGCCTAGGTGAGTGGATTGCCTGAGCCCACGGGTTCGAGACCCGCCTGGGCAACTTGGCGAGACCACATCTCTACAATAAATCAAAAAATTAGCCAGGCGTGTAGTTCCAGCTACTTGGAAGGCAGAGGCGGAAGGATCGCCGGAGCCCAGCAGGTCAAGGCTGTGGTGGCCGGGAGCAGCCACTGGCCACTACACTCCAGTCTGAGCTACAGAGTGAGACGCCAACTCAAAAAAAAAAAAAGAAAAGAAAAGAAAAAGAAAGAGGTACAAGATACCCCCGGCCCACCCCATCTCTACTGTGTGAGGACACAGCAAGAAGGTGGCCAGCTACAAGACAGGAAGAGAGCCCTTAACAAGAATTCAACCATGCTGGCACCCTGATCCTGTACTTTCAGATTCCAAAAGCTTAAGAACTAAATGTTTGTGGCTGGGCATGGTGGCTTACACCTGTAATCCCAGCATTTTGGAGGCCCAGGTGGGAGGATTGCTTGAACACAGGAATTTGAGACCAGACTAGGCAACACAGCAAGACCTCATCTCTATACACACACACACACACACACACACACACACACACACAACGAAAAATTAGTGAGGCATTGTGGTGCACACCTGTAGTCTCAGCTACTCCAGAGGCTGAGGTAGGAGGATTGCCTGGGCCCAGAAGCTTCAGTGAGCCATGATCATGCCAGTGCACTTAGTTTGGGCAACAGAGTGAGACCCCGACTCAAAAAAAACAAAGAACAAGAAATGTTTGCTATTTAAGTCACTCAGTCTAGTATTTTCGTTACAGCAGCCCAAACTAAGACAGGTTGCTTAAGATACATTATCAGTACCAAGAACAGCTAACAAAAAGGGAAAAAACAGAAAAACTATTGGAGTCAGACCAAGGAAACTCAAAATGACAGAAGTCCAGGGCCATTTAACACAACTTAAACAGTCCAGAGAGCCCGAGGACAGCCTCCTCTGGGTTACAGCTACCCACAGTAACTGCCCAGCACAGACACCTCCCCATGCATGCCTGCCTTTTTCAACCTCCCCTTCCTTCCTTCCTCACCTCACCCCCAAATCATTCCACAAAAGCTAAATCATGGATTTACACAATAAGAAAGTATAGATTTCATCTAAGAATATGAAAATGCAAGCAGTTGGCATTTCAGGCACTCACTTATGTGCTGAGCACCCGCCTGGGCCAAGCCTGGCGCCAGAACCGAGGCTACAGACAGGGTCCTGGCCCTCAGAGAGCCTGGCGGCACCCATCATCTAGGAGACCCATGCCCTACTGCTCGGCCCCTCCTTACTGCCTCCTCACGCCCAGCCTGTACTAGAGACTACCCTGGGTACTCTGTGAGGGACAGAAGCTACTACAACAGAACACGTCCTCTCTAGATCAAACCAGGATGCCCGCTGCTTCTAAGCATGGCCCTCATCAGACCCTGCACTCAAAGAGTCCCTCCAAGGGCCTTTGGACCACAGTCCGCATGTTCTAGAGTCCTGAAGGCAGGCCAAGCCCACGTAAAGGAACTCTTTCCTACTGCCGTCCTCAAGACACTCTATCAACATGGATAAATGGAGGAATGCAGCCATCATTTCTAAAACAGCTAGCAATTCAGCACATATTAATGCACCTACTGTGGGCCTGGCCTCTCCATGGAGAATTAAGATGAGTCTATTCTCACGTTACTTACTGATGACACCTGCCAGAAAGATCAGCAAGCCTGACAAATTCCTGTAATCAAGAGAAAAATTATGCAGTGCAGGCTCTTAAATCCCATGGAGGCTCAAGGGTCTGAGCCACGGTCAAGAACTGCGAGTAGTCTGAGGCTCCTCTGACACCCCAAGAAAAACAAGTTTTAGCGGGCTCCACCTTTGCCTCCTGCCTCAGGGAAGTCTCCAGTTGCCATAGCAGCGAGAGTCTCCAAACACTACCAATGGACCCCTGAGCTGCTAATTAGCCCAAGCACACGCACGAAAGGTCAGATCACAGAAAAACCCATCTGGAGAATGCTAAGAATGTAAACACAGATGGAGAACCGGACTGGGGCACGGTCCTGTTCCTTCAAGCCCTGGGCCTTCACTCCCACCCAGTACACCAGAGAAGGCATGTAGGGAGGTTGGACAAAACCCCAGGACCTTCTCTTCAGGGAGCAGAGCTCTAAATAGGCTCCAGGCTCTGAGGGCCTCATGGCCACCCACTTGAAGCTTGATCTTCCACCTGAGGCCCCGCATGTCCAACTCCACGTCACACAAGTCTGTGCCCACACTCGCTGTGTGAACACCTAGGGACACTCACTGCCTTTCTTGGGCTTAAGCCCAAGGTCAGGTGAAGCGCCCTCTTTTCCAGAAGGTTCTCTTATTCTCTCATTGAAAATGGCTGATCTAATTACTACATCTCTTCTTCCCACCTTCACCATATTTACACATGAGACCTTTCAAAGTTCTTCTCAAGCAAGGCCAGTGCCAAAAGCTATTTATTCTTCACAGGGGAAAAAATGACTTCAATTCAGTCAGGATAGAGGCTGAGGATTTAGAATTTTACCATTAGACCCAAAGAGGTAACCCAAAATGTGCTAGAAAAGAAGTCAGTAAAGAGAGATGAGACTCACTTTCATTTTTAAATTCAGAATTCAGAACAAGCCGGGCTCGGTGGCTCAGCCTGTAATCCCGTGCCTTGGGAGGCCGAGGTGAGTGGATTGCCTGAGCCCGCGGGTTCGAGACCCGCCTGGGCAACTTGGCGAGACCTCATCTCTACAATAAATCAAAAATTAGCCGGGCGT
>CAUYQG010089732.1:0-19132 GCA_963574415.1 Tarsius wallacei
CTGAGGATTGTTTTAGCTATTCATGGTCGTTTATGTTTCCATATGAATTCCTGTATTGTCCTCGGAATTACATTTTCTAAAGGAAAAACTAATGCCTCATTACCATGAAGAAGATATCTCTCAAATTCTCACCTATAATGATGATCTGATTGGGATGGAACCTATTACCTTCTAGTATCTAGAACACACGTGTGTGTCTGTGTGTGTGTGTGTGTGTGTACCCAAGCATACATGCAAAAGTCCAGTGGAATTTCGCTATAGTTGACATTAGCCTGCCTTAATTGTCTCATTTTCATCTCTCTCATCTTGAGCATGTTATCACATTTTAACTCATCCTCCTCTTTAATCAGGCATTTATGAAGTCTCTGTGCTGTATCTGGTACTGTGCCTGGTACCACAGATGCAAAAATGATTTTCTTCTTCATTGATTCCAAACTATACCATTCCATTGAGGATTTTAGGACGTGCAAACCTAAGGATTCCTACCCTGGAAGGGCTTACAGTCTTATTTTCTTTGCCATTTCCAAAAAGTCAACTCTTAAAATTCATCTGTTATTTATTAATCTTGTTATATAAATACTTCACCTTATTTGGAACCAAGAACAAAGCACATAATTCCTCTTGAATCGGTTTTTCTAGCAGAACTCTTCTATCTGGTGTCGTGTCAACAGATATGGATTCAGGCCAGAGCCACCTATGTTACACTTGTCTAAATATTGGAGTTTGTAATTACCCAAGAAGAACAGAGTTCATGTTTCTTCAAGTCAGTAGCTCTTTTTTCTCTGACATAGCAAAAATGCACTGATAACACTTGAAGAGGCAAATTTTACAGACAGAATAAGAACACATGTGAAAATAGTTGGAAAAGTTTAAATTCTGATATAATTTATCATTATAATTTTTAAAATCAGTAGACTTTGAAATGTTGGCCTCTGGCTTCAAATATTTAAACCCTTGGAAAAGAATGTTTTATTCCACAAACCACGGTTGGCCAAATTGTAGCCCTTTTCTTAATGTGCTCTTTAATTTCACTAATATGGAGCTCTTCAGATGACCTTATTTGACTTATTTGAACATTAGCATACACATCTTTTTAAATATGGAGCTTTGGGGTCAAATGCCAAGAATATCATCTGAATCTGATTCTATATCAATAAGACATCTGACTATGGTTTTGATCCCAAGGATGGTTGAGGCCATTTAAAAAAAAAAAATTTTTAGCAAGGATTATAGTGCCTTAGGTTGAGTTGTCCTAGTGTAGACATTAAGACAAAGATTAGAAAGCAAGCAGCTTATTTGAAAAATGGTTCCCAAGAAATACTGGTAAGGGAGTACAGAAGAGAGACATGGAGAAGAAGGATACAGTCAAGATTATCACTTGCCAGTGTGAGCAACCAAGGGTCTGGCTATCTGGGAAAAGTAGGAAGTCAGAAAACAGGCCTCAGTGGTCCCACTTGCCTAATAAAAGTGTTTGGCTACTTGACGTCCAGTTCCTTTGAAAAAGAATAACTGGCTGAGGGCTGTTCCCAGGGACACTAGGCCCTTGGGAAAATAATTGTAAGTGCTCACAGTCTGCCTCTGTTCGCATGTATGGAGAAAGGTGAGTGCCCAAGGTATGTATGGCTATAAATAGATGTTCTGTGGGAACTCCATGGCACCAGTTTAATTCCTTCATTAGTTTTCCATATAGAATGACCAAATAGGATTCTTCCCTGGTTTGGCTTTTGTTTTCGTTGTTTTCTATTTTCACTTCTATTCTACTAGAATTAACCAATCAGAGTTTTAATTATTGTAAGTTTTCTTCTGTGGTCCCTGCTTCTACCAAGTCCAGTTGTCTTACTCTGATGCCCAGACTGGAGTATAGTGGCACGATCATGGCTCACCACAGCCTTGACCTCCTGGGCTCAGTTAATCCTTCAACATTAGCCCTTTGAGTAGCTGGAACTACAGGCACACACCCCCACACTTGACTTTTTTTTTTTTTTTTATGATTTTTTTTTTTGTAGAGACAAGGTCTGGCTAATGTTGCCCAAGCTGGTCTCAAACTCCCGGGCTCAAGCAATTCTCTCGCCTCAGCCTCCCAAAATGCTAGGATTTCAGGTGTGATTCATCACACTTGGCCCAGTTTTCTTACATGGAATTTTTTCTTCAGACTTAGCTGTTGTCATTTTCTTTTGTGTTTGATTGCTTCCACCAGGAATAACCATTGTAAATTAGATTAAGTAAAGCTGATAGTTTGACTAATCATTGAGCAGTTGTGAGCATTCCCCCTTAACTAGGCTAAGGTCGCTCCATCTCTGTAACCAGCTCCACCACTTACTTAGTTGTGTGGACGGTAGAAAATTTATAATTTAGGCTTCTTAAGTCTCAGTCTGCTCATTTGCAAACTTGTGCTTAGAATAGAGACATCCTAACTTCTTGTTAGGAACCAATTCAAGTAAATCCTTTAGAAGAATTCCTGGCAAAAAGCGTTCAATGTGTCATTCATTATTGTTGTTGTTACCGTTATTTAAGGTTATGATAACGGTATGGTCTCACTCACAGGCAAGCCCTGATCACTGGTCACATGAGCACAAGGGTGGGATCAGCAGACTGTGGACATGGCTAGGGGAGAGAGGAAGGGTGGGAGGAGGGAGGAGGGAAGGTGACAACACACTGGACACCTGAGCACCTACTATCAGGGGAAGAGAGAGGGCCAGCTAGAAACCCAAACTTTATCAGCATGCAAATTACTTATGTAGAAAACTCTCACTTGTATGCCACAACTCTATATAAATTAATAAATATAAATAAATAGTCCCACTTCTGGGTCAATAATCTTTCTCGATGGGGTTTCGTCTGGTGAGGAAATAAGACAATTTGTATAATGAGCCTGTTCCTAGTAGACACGGAGCACGTGCTCCCCCCGCCCCCTTTTCCTTTCCTTGGGATATGTGCCTTAAGTGTGGAGGATGGGGAAAATGGTGTCACTTTGAGTTTCTAGAAAGTTGGCCTTCCTAAATGCAGAAGAGTATGAGATTTACTGATGGACATGTCATATCAAGTTGATGTGATGCTCCAATATCCTTTCCAAGTCCCTTAAGAAAGGTTTGATGTGATCTTTTTATTTTTGTGGTTCTCATCCTACAGTCAGCACTTACAGATTGAGAGCATGTGCTACTTACGATTATGAGCTTAGTAAATTATTTCTATAAGGTTGTGCTTGTCTTTGGAGGCCAAAGCAGGAGGGTCACTTGAGGTCAGGAGTTTGAGACCAGCCTGGGCAATATAGCAAGACCCTATTTCTACAAAAAAATAAATAAATCAAATTACTCAGGTGTGGTGGTTCACACCTGTAATCTCAGCACTTTTCAAATGCATTTTCTTTTTGCTAGTTTTGCCTTATTTTAACTGCGTATTCTAGAGAATATTTTGATATGTCTTTTAAAGTCTGGAGGTATTTTTTGCTCTGTTTTTAAACTTTCTTTTCCCTCTTTGTATTTTTATCCTCTTACCGCATGACCAAACTTCTAGACCCTACAATTTCTGAGGCAGGAGGATCACTTAAAGCCAAGAGTTTGAGACCAGCCTAGGCAACAACAAGACCTCATCTCTAAAAAAAATTTTTAGGTATGGTGGCTTATACCTATAGTCCCAGCAACTCAGGAGGCTGAGACAGTATGATCACTGGAGCCTGAGCATTGGGAGGCTGCAGTGAGCTGTGGTCAAGTCACTGCACTTCAGTTTGGACAACAAAGTGAGATCCTATCTCAAAAAAAATTAATAAAAATAAAAAGAGCTGTGCATGTGTTTTGTCTTTTTGTCTTTTTTAGATTTGATTGTAGGTGCATTCGGAACAGGAAAGGTCGCTGTTTACAGGTACGTGGTTGGTGGTATGCAAGTATTCTTCTAATTGCTTCAAATGCATTTTCTTTTTGTTGTTAGTTTTGCCTTATTTTAACTGCATATTCTAGAGAATATTTTGATATGTCTTTTAAAGTTTGGAGGTATTTTTTGCTCTCAGTTTTTAAACTTTCTTTCCCCTTTGTATTTTTATCCTCTTACCGCACGACCAAACTTCTAGACCCTACAAACATGACGTGAAAGTTAAATCAGATATAAAACTCATAAAACTCATAAAATGATCTCATAAAATGACCCACTTTTTAGATGTGACTGTATTTGATTTATTTTTTGCTTTGGAAATGTGTTGAAATGCCCACTTAGAAATAAGGGATGCAGGATAGAAGAACGTTACTACTTGTCCTAGCTTCTATAATCAAATTGGACACTAAGTTAGGGAACAGAACATACCAGAAATTGGTAGTCTCCAAAAACAAGTATTGAAAACAGTTCAAATGTAGCAGCTATGGATTCAAAGCCTGGCCATTCTGTACACTCATTGATTTGTAATCTTGGCTTTCCTATGACTATGACTTTCTGAGCTTCAGATTTTTCATCTGTAAAAGGAAGATAGCAATACTTTATAACATTACATTTGTTAAAAGGATTCAGTGAGAATTTGCACATGAACTACACAGAACAGTAACTTTGGTGCTCAAAACCCTTAAGTTCTTTTCTCAAAAAAAATTTATAGGAATTTGGCCAGGTGTGGTAGCTCACACCTATAACCCCAGCAATTTGGGAGCACTAGGCAGAAGGATTACTTGAGGCCAGGAGTTCAAGACCAGCCTAGACAACATAGTGAGCCCTCATCTTTACAAAATATATATATATATATATATATATATATACACTTTAATTAGCTGGGTGTGGTGGCATGTGCCAAGAAGCTGGGATGGAAGGATCGCTTGAGCCCAGGAGTTTGAGGCTGTGGGGAGCCATGATCGTGCCACTGCACCCCAGCCTGGGTGACAGAGTGAGACCCTGACTCAAAAGTATATATATTTATAGGAATTCAAGACATTACTAGGTCAGTTGTCAAGACAGACGGCCCAGAGCTTACCTGGGTGTACAGCCACGTAATGCTAACCTCATCAACTTCCAGAAAGATGCTAAGGTTAGGTAAGATTTTCTTCATCTGTCCCAAGATAAACTCAAAAAGGGCTGATTTCTACCAGCCATGTCCCCTTTCAGATACTAGAGAATCGGCCAGTTGAAACTCTCAGAATCTGAAATGTGGCACTTGGGTTTGCGGTGACCATATTTTATCATCTGATTTTCCAAGGACTGGAGCTAATATTGAAAAGAAAATTATGTAACAAAGTACAGATAAGTAGCATGAGGAACTTAGTAAAAACCCCAGGGGGCCTCACTGCTTAAATTGTTTAAAGCAGTGCCCTAAACAACATCCTGTCTGCAAGACACAGCCCTCCTTCTGTGGGGGAACAGCTTTCCAACATGTCTTTATTTCTCCCTGTCATTTGGAGACTGTGGCTCCCAGCTACCATATCTTGGAACCACTCTCTTCCCCCACAATTTACTCTCATTTTATTATCGTCACCTGGGTGGCTGGAATTAGTTTATATCAGGCCTTCTTTCCTCAAATTTGGCTACATATTAGATTCACCTGGAGAGTTTGTTTAACATTCCAGTGTCTGGTCCTTACCCCAGAGGTTCTGGTTCACTTGGTCTGGTGGAGCCTGGGCCATAGAATTTGTTTTAAAGCTCCTCGGGTGATTATACTGTGCAGTGAGGGATTGAGAACCACTGTTCTGGGTGAAGTATAGAATTATTCTGGAAACCCACCTTCATGTGCTCAAGCTAAATCCACAAAGCTTGGCTAGCGCATTAAAGCTAGAGTTGAAATAAAAAATTATCAGTCAAGGAAACAACCACATTTGCAAAATCCAAGTACTTACAGACACGCGTGACTATAAGATAATGCATTTCATCAAATATGGACATAGCCAATCCCTTGCAGAGTAGTATTTCACGGCAATATTGCCACATTACCAGAAACCTGCCCCATTAAAGAAAGCACATTTAACATTAAAAATTAAAAAAAAAAAAAGAAAGCACATTTGTGAATGTAACTAACTGGGCTTGATGGACCCACAGCATTCTTTATTTGTGTTTGTATGTTTCCAGATGTATTTAGAGGTAGTTAGTTGAGGGTGGTGTCCACCTGGTCATGAAGGGAGCAAAATTATTGGTGCAAGGCATCCAGAAGGGGAGTTGTGTTTGCAGTGAAGTGGGCGTCTCCCTGTGGCTCACATGGTTTATTGAAACCCACTCTGTGTTGCCTTCCTGCAGAGCGAGGCCAGTCGTGACGGTGGATGCCCAACTGCTGCTGCACCCAATGATCGTCAATCTTGAAAATAAAACCTGCCAGCTCCCAGACTCTATGACATCTGCAGCCTGGTGAGTTAGTCCAGTGTGTCTCAAACTCTAATGTGAATTCGCATCATCTGGGTATCTTGTGGGAAATGCAGATTTGGGTTCAGAAAGTCTGGGGCAGGGCCTGGGATTTTGCACTTCTAGAAAAACTCCAAGAGGGTGCTGATGCTGCTGGTCTGGGCACCAAGTCTGAGCAGCAAGGAGTTCATCTTTCGAAAGATCTGTGGCATGATGCTGATCTTTGGCTACCGACTTGTCACAGGAAGGCTACTTCTCTAATCTACGGGCTCTAGGTGAGATGAGAAGCAGAAAAATACTTGGGAAAATTCCCAGTAAAACAAATCTTGGAGATCATTTTTAGATTTCTGGCATACTAAAATAAACATTAACCAAACTAAAAATATAACAAAATACCTAGATTCCTGCATTTGTGTAGGCTTATAGTTACTACTTTTCAGACATATAGAATGTCCCTATTAAAAAATATCAAGCTTGGGTTAAAGTACTCAGTTTCCCATGCTAACAACAGATGTTAGTTTTGTAACAACATGTACCACTGGACAGAAGGTAAATGTTTACAAAAATTGAGATTTTTGTGCCTTCAATTGTACTTTTGTGGCCACGATCTCATCACTAGAATAGCAGTAGAATTATTTCTTTGCCTGGACTTTCAGAAGTTGGCTGATACAGTTTCTGGAAGTGTTTCTTCTGAATCCTGTCAGTCACCTGAAGGGGAATAAGATGGTACTTGATTATAAGACAGCTCAAGAAAATGCCACTTTGTTTCCCAACATGTGGGTCCTCAAGGGTCAGAAGTCATTATGTTGGATAATACCATCAGGGTCTATTCTCTGAAAGATCAACAAATCCTTGGAGAGCTTGAGACTTGCCTTTATTTTCCAGGGAATGTGTTCTAACTCAGACAGTATGTTCGGTTCCTGAGAATGTCAGAATTGCAGAACAAACCAGTCTTGACCCAAAGAAGTTATCAGCAGCCAGTTTTAGTGTGTTGTTGATGGCCTTTTGGCAGGAGTTCATACTGGCATCAAAGCTTTTGAGGGTGGAGAGTGGGGAGTAAGGAGGACCCTGAAGAATTCTTTGAAAAACATACTATTTCAGGGAGCTGGGGGGGGGGGTGGTGGAGGGGTGGGGGGAGGGGATGTCCTCCTTTAACTGCTTTTGAAGGTTTGGAAAGTGCCCTGGGCACATTTTAAAATGGTTTAAAACCATAAAACAGTATAATGAAAACCTGATCTGAGAAAATATGTGAAACAGCTAGTATTTATCCTTACCCTGGCATGATTAAATGAACAGTAAATGAACTGAGACCTGCTACTTGCTCATGAGTATGAAAACTTTAGTATTTCTCCCAAATAGACTCATGTTCACACCTTCAAAATGGAATGAACTTCTAGACTAAATTCTTGTCAGTACATGTGGCACACTCTGATATAAAATGTTGTTGTTGTGAACGAAACACTTTTTTCCCAAGGATTTTCATTTATGGATATTTTTTATAAGATTGAAGTGGAGATTAGGGGATCTGTTTGTTTTTGTGGAAAGAATATTACTTTTTAACAAGAAAATGTCTTTCTTTTCACAAGCCATTTTCTTGTTGCATTAAATCATAGGAAGATAAAATGCAATTTGTTATGTGGACAAATGTGTAATATATCCTTTTACAATTACTTCTTTGATTCTACTGCATACATTTTCTGAAAGATGCTTTGTCTTCACATGCAAAAGTTTTGAATGGTTCCTCAGAGTTATCAGAAGATGGAAGGTTAACAGTTTCTCTGATTCTTTTCTTTTTTATTTTAGGAATTGAGCTTAATTTTTCCAAATGATGGAAAGGCCTCTGTTGATTTTCTTTGCTCTTATTTTTATCTGTGTTTGAGAGAAGCTTATATCATACATCTGAAAACTATTATGTATACTCTAATTGGCAAATAGTTCTTTACTTCCATCAGTGTGGATTTCTGTGTCTTTCAAACAGCTGTGTGATTTTATACAGTCTCTTCTGTTGGCATTTCTAGAAGAAAAAACTCAGTAAATATTAATATATTTGGTTACTAACCAATTAGAAAAAGAAAAACTCTTTAGTGAAAGTTTTCACTTTATAAATGTGACGGTCAGTAACTACCCACTTGTCAAACCTGAAAAAATACTTTCCAGACATAAGGGACTTTTTGTCAACTCTGATATTTGCTATTGTTGAGATAGGATTGAATTGATAAGAATGAAAAAGGAATTGCTTTGTACCTTGATATCATGTTTCACTTTTATCTCATTGTGTCTTCATCTTATATAGCTATGAGCACTCTCACATCACAGAATCATTATTCCAACTACGCTTGGGTTGGGACTAGTCTTAGAGGAAGATTTTACAGCTTTTCCTGATGACTCAAGTGTGCTTTATAATTAGATGAAGACCTGCAAATAGAACTAATTCTATGGTATATGTAACACATGATGTGTGTGTTTATCTATATATATTATACATGTTTTTCTAAATTTAGAATGAATATGGCAATCCACTAATTTTTGAGATTTTTCTTTAAAGATAAGAATATTGTGCTTGAAAAGTTATGACTTGACAAACTCTGCTAAAGATAGCTATATACTGGTAGGTTTAGGTTAGAGTACTATTATCAATAATTCACTCAATTCAATTAAGTTGAAGTGGTTATATTAAACTTGTATGAAAAAAAGATAAAGTCATCCAGTTGTTAATGAGATCGAGGTAACAGAACAGGGGAACTAAGAAAGAAATATATTTCTTACACTGACATATAATTCATAAATCCAGACTAACCCATCAACTGATAACATCATTTATCAATCAAATACTTTTTCACAAAAAGGGAGTAATATTCACTTTCACAGGTTTAATGTATTCCTTTTTTAGAAATCTTATTGCTGTTGAATTGTTTGTGTTTAAAATGCTGAATATAAAATGATTTCAATTTATATATCTTGATAATTTCATTATAATAGGAATTTATCTTATAAAAGTCTGTACAGTGTAATGATAAATAGAAGACAGACCAATAGATGATTTTAACGCATAGCCAGTTGCTTCCAAAAAAGTTGGACACAGGAAGAATTTCAATTGTGAAAGCCAGACTTACTACAACATTTAAAGATGTGATTAACTATTTGTCTTTCTTGAATAATTCTAATTGAAGTAGAAATTGGTTGGACTTGAGATTTCTCTGGGGAAGTGGTATAAACACTTGTAATAGCATAGACATTTCAGGAAACTTTTGGCTTAATGGTATGTGGCAAATTATTTACCCTGAGGGAAGATATTGACTGAGGTCACAGTAGATAGATGAATCCCAGATGTGACACTTTTTCATTATGTTTGACACAGGAAGCTGACACATAATTAAAGTATGATTAGGGATTATTTATTTCTTTTGAATTCTATAGAAATATTCAAATCATACTGTGGTATTTTACTAGTAAAAATTTTAAGACTGTCATTAATTCATACTTAAGTATTTTCTTAGATTTTTTGCTTTCTTAGAAACATGAAAAAGCCCCATCTCTAATGCTGGCTGTTAGGGCTTGAAATTTTTCAGGAGAGAGGTGAGCACATTCATTCAGCTAAGTCAGGCAGACATAATCATCCATTTCCCATTCCTTTCATGGCCACAGACCACAGCCAAGTGCAGGTCATCCTACAAGCCAATACAGACATTTCCCTTCATTGTGGTTAGGGCGCATTCAAGGCAAAGCTATAAAATGTCTCTTATGGGTACCTGTCCCCTCTTTATGGTCTTTATAGATCATGCCCGCCTAGCTAGAGACAGCAACTTGAGTTACGTGTTTTCTTTCTTTCTCCCCTCCCTCTTCTGGCCTTTCCACCTCCAGTCTTACCCCACCTCTTGCAAATTTCCACCAAGTTCCATCTCCTTCCAAGCAGAGTGGGTGATTTTAGTTAAGCATACCATGGTGCTCCAGGCTTCTTGGATTAAATCCATGCTCCTTAGCATGACTTTCCCTGTTCCCCACCAATCCACCAAGCCAGCCTTGCCTCCTACGACTTCCATCCTGCTCAGGGCTCCAACCACACTAACGTCTTTAGGCTTCTCAGATGAAGCCATGTTTGGACTGACCTCCAGGCTTGCCTCTAGCTATGCTCTCACTGTGCTACCTAATGCTTCCGTCCTGGGCACATGGAAGATACCCACATGTACTGTATTTATTGGATGAAGGCAGCAAGTAACTTGATGAATTGATCAATGAATTAAATCTCTTGTAATATTTTCAAGTATTATCTTCCATGTAATAATAATTGAATAGTGTTGACTGGGGTGAAAATGTGTGTATGTATGAGGGGGTCCCACCCCAAAAGACAGAATTATTTTTTGGAGGGCAGGCCCCTTGGAGTTTAGGCCTCCCCTGCTAGGTAAGTTTTCTAGAAACCTATTGGCATCAGCGTGCCAGCTAGCACTGGGAGAGGCTACATTCAGTTGCAGTAAATTTTTTTTTTTTTTAGACACTCTTTCAACACATTTGCTCATTTCATGATGGGCGATTTATGAGCACACCTGCCTACACCGCACTGAGTGTTCAGCAGTTTTTGGCCAAAAATGACATGGTCCATGCCATGCCCCACCCATGCCCCCCCCTCCCGATTCCCCCAATCTCACCCTGAGCAGCTTTTTTTTTTTTTTGGTTTCCTTTGATGATAAAAGTCCTCAAAGGGAAACACTCTGCCAATGTGGAAGAGGTTAAACAAAAAACAACAGAAGCACTAAAATGCATCAAAATGGACAAGTTCAAAAACTGTTTTGAGCAGTGGAAAAAGTGTCTCATTAGGTGTATTACATCAAATGGAGAGTATTTTGAAGGTAACTGAAGTTTAAACATGTAAAAATAAATACATTATTTTTAAATAAATAAATTCTGGGTTTTTGGGGGTCCCCCCTTGTATGTGTGTATGTATATATGTGTGTGTATAATTAGAAGAATAGAAGGAAAATGATAGGTTCGTTTTATCTGAAATAAGGTAAAAGAAGATTTCGACTTCATTTTCAGAACTTAATTAACCATTACGTTATTGACTATTTTTTTTCCGTAGCTTTTCTTTAAGCGTATGTGCATCTGTAGCAGGCCAGAGCATTTCAAACACAATAGGTGAGCAAGTTTTCATTTTTACACTCCTATACTATACTAAGAAAATTGAACAGTAACCATTTATCCACAAAGACAATATAAAACGTTTTAAAAGAGTCCTTTTAAAAAGTTTCTATTACATATATGGAACCTTCTACAAAAATATTACTCCAATGACTGGTTATACTATTATCTATAGTATAATAAGCGACAGAATGACAATTTGTGTAAAACCATTGCAAAACAATTTTAGTCTGGAGAGTCGTCTATAAAATTTCTTCAGCCTATGTATCATGTTTGATCTCAACTATGAGAAAAGTATGTTTCCTGAATAAACAACTTGAAACGGTAAGTCATCTTTCTGATAGAGCACTGGTAAAATGAATACTTTTTCTCTCCTAACTATGTTTACTTTGTTTCTGTCGTTTAGCCCTGATGGCTGAGGTGCAATTAGATTCCCTGAAACAAAAAGGAGCCATTAAACGAACGCTCTTTCTTGATAACCATCAGTCCCATCGTGTCTTCCCTCTTGTGATAAAGCGGCAGAAATTCCTCCAGTGCCAGGACTTTCTTGTTTACCTTCGAGTAAGTGTTCCAGAAACAACTTTTCTGGCCTCTGACATTCATATCCAAATTCCAACCATTTTTCTCCATTTCATCATCATGTTTGTCTGCACAGATCTGTCTATTTTCATTTTCATAGCAGGAAAATAGACATCTGTCTATTTTCATTTTCATAGCAGGAAACTTTATTTTAAGGCCAAATACTCTCTTCTTGACCCTGACGTCAACTAACCTAATGATGTGTTGCTGTGAGTTTCTAAGGCTTCCTTTTGTGTTGAACAAAATCTTTATAATGGCACTCAACTCAGAGGGTTTTCGTTTCTAACCTCCTCCTCCCCCAAAAACATAAAAGTTCAACACAATTTATTTGAATTTTTACCCTATGTGAGTATGTCTTGTTAGATTTTATCAATGTGCATTCTAGAGCCAACTCAGGAAAACATTAAGGGATTCAAAGCTTTTATTAAAAATCGTTTATAATTATCTTTTTAATGTAATGCATTTTTACATTGACTCCAAAACCTACCATGAAATTTGAAAAGCCAAAATATTTATGGCAATTAACCACCTTCACCTTGCCAGTTGTGAGGTCGTGATAATTTGCCCTCTTTTTCTCTCCTCCTTTAAGGGACATCGCAAGGAAAACCCCAAGAAAGACCACAGGTTCATAGCACATTTGAGAATGAAAATTTGTCTCCGTGACCTTGCTTTTTCTTATGGCCTTGTGTCTAATTATGCATCTCATTATGGCCTTTTGAATCTTACTATGCATCTTATGATGGCACACAGCTGAAGGGTGGTGTGCAGTCTGTTTGCTTAGTGCCTGCTGCTTGGAACTTACCCCTCCGCCCAGAGGAGTTCTGTTTCTTTCCAATGTACTGAAGGTGTTTTGAAGTTCAAGCAAGCAAGGCTTTAAAAAGATGATAAGAGAGAAAGGGAATCAAAATATTTTCTTCCTCTGGGCCCAAGAGACTCATAAATCCCTGCAACCTCATGAAAACAAAAATTCGAATTCTTATGGTTTTTGTGACATTTATGGTAAATAGGTGTAATTTTTTACTTTGCAACTTGACCGATACTATGTGAATCACTGAAGTTCTAGAGTACCCAAAGATTGCCTCCAGAAATATATTTCTTTTTTTTTTTTTTTTTTTGAGTTGGAGTCTCACTCTTGTCACCCAGGCTGGAGTGCAGTGGCCGCTCCCGGCCACCGCAGCCTCAACTTGCTGGGCTCCGGCGATCCTTCCGCCTCAGCCTTCCGAGTAGCTGGAACTCCAGGCGTGCGCTACCACGCCCGGCTGATTTTTTTATTTATTGTAGAGATGAGGTCTCGCTTGCCCAGGCGGGTCTCGAACCCGCGGGCTCAGGCAATCCACTCACCTCAGCCTCCCAAGTCGCGGGATTACAGTCTGAGCCACCGAGCCCGGCCAGAAACATATCTCAATGAAGCCATAGCTCTAAATGATTTCATCACTGAACATTTATTAATTATGCTGGCTACCATATACTACATAAATCAGAGAGCATCTAAGTCTGCTGAAAGATAATTGTTTCATCATTCACTTTCATTGAGTATGGTCTGGCGTTGCCTGCCTTTCGAACACTGACATCTTGCAGCTATTTCATGGAACCTTTCTTGAGTTTCTGATTATTTTCCCTAGGATGAAACTGAATTCCGAGATAAATTATCTCCAATCAACATTCGTTTGAATTACAGTTTGGATGAATCCACCTTTAAAGAAGACCTGGAAGTGAAACCAATACTGAACTACTACAGGGAAAACGTTGTAAGTGAACAGGTAGGTCCTTGGAGGGCTTTGATGGCATTTTCTCAAGCAAGCTCTGGGGGAGTGTTGTTCCCATGGCCTTAAGACAAAAGCCAGGGCCTTTTGTTTTTATTCCTGCACACAGACATGTAACATTTGGGAGTTTTTCCTGCCATGTTTCCTGAAACACTGCATCATTGTGTTTTTCAGAAGCCCTTCCTCTTGTGCAACCAAGATTTAATTTGTTCAAAATGTGTCTGTAATGGAAGCAATACAGCCTGTAATCCTCAAAACATTGCCAGAATAGCATTTTTTACAGACATTTCAGAATGCATTGGAATTGGGCTAACATGTAAACCAGCCTATTTGGGGAGGTCACCACACAACGTAGAATACAGAATTGGGTAGAATCGTCATAGTGAAATGCAAGCTTTGGTTTCATTTGTGGCATCATTCCGAATTTTCAAGAAAAAGGATGCGATTCAGGTTTTCCCAGATTGTTTCTGATGCATGTTTGCAAAACACAGGCTCACATCCTGGTGGACTGTGGAGAAGACAATTTGTGTGTTCCTGACTTGAAGCTGTCTGCTAGACCGTAAGTGTAAATAAATAAATGTGTGCATTATATCTAATGGAATACAGGTGTTTATTTAAGGTTTCTCTGGAGAAAGTATACACTTCCAACAACTACAAAAAGAATATGCTGCATGAAAATCTTGAGCTTGGCTACACTTTGGGTTAGTCTGTGGTTTGGGTCAGTACTTTGTCATTGATGTCAAATGACACACTCTAAGATTTTGCCCAGGCTGTTTCATCTTTCAACAAAAGTGGGGAAAAAAGTGTTTTTGTTCAAAGTAAACTCATGAATGGGGTGGCTCGAGTAATATTTACTTGCCTCAGTCAAGTGGACAAAGGAGTTAAACGGGCAGGTTCCGTCTCCACCCTTACCAAACTAACTCTTGCTGCACTCTGTGACTTGAAGCCATCCTTAAAACTATCAAAACAAAATTAATTTTAATTTACTGGAAAAAAAACGTAAATGGCACTCTGTGGAGTAAAGCAGAAGGTGACACAAAAATTAAATGAGAATGAAAGGGGTTCAAAGTTGCCATTAACAGAGGCCCCAACTCTGGCACCGGAAATTGTACCGTATTATGTTATGAAAAGACATAAGAGGAGGATATAAAACATCTTATGGTGGAAAGAAGCAGACGTGTGCTTCTTTTCCTCCCAGAAACTATCTCACTACCAGGGTTTGGAATCTGCTTGGTAACCTCTCAAGGGGACCCCAAGAATTCAAAATTTATCAAATGTCAAGAGCAATCATTTTGAGTAAGATTCCAAAGTGGGATAGGCATTTCCAAACATTGGTTTGACTTGTAGTTCAAAGTGAATTAAGTTTCCTCAAAATACCTCAGATCTTTCTCTCAGCTAGTTAAGATCTCGTTTTACCTGCCTACTTCTCTCTTATTATCTACTTTGCATCAATCTCCCCCTCATACTTTCTAAGCCATCTTTCTTCCTTTCTTTCTGTCACTCATTTTCTTCCTAGTGTATGTTTTCAGTGATGTGCTGAAGCTGCCTCATCCTGGCTTGTAAAACCAAATGTTAAATTTGCAGGAATTTTGCTAGTTGATTATTAAGCATGGTGGTAGCTTAAAATGGACTTAGTGGGTGAGTGTATACCATTCATCAGTGGAATCTGAAAATACTATCAATCAATACTTTTTTTTTTTAGAACTGGATGTTAAACATTTCCCAGCACACCACTGGATGTTTTTCTGCCCTTCTTATCGAGAGATGATTCTCTTAACTCTTCCCATCATCTCTTCATAATGTTTCATCTTCTTTTTTTTGGTCTGGATCTTGCATGTGCCATTTTCCTTCCTTTCCTTCTAGATACATCTTTAAATAAAATATCCACAAAGTCAGAGAAGTAGAGTGCCTAATCGTTCTTTTTAAACTGCCTTTTTAGAGATAAGCATCAGGTAATCATTGGAGATGAGAATCACCTTATGCTCATAATAAATGCAAGAAATGAAGGGGAAGGAGCCTATGAAGCTGAACTCTTTGTAATGATTCCAGAAGAGGCAGATTATGTTGGAATTGAACGGAACAACAAGGTAATGCCTACAGATTATTCGAAGTAAAGAACTAGGTATATTTTCGAAGTCAAGTAAGTGTTGAGTAGAGCCTTCATGGCTGAGAGTTTCTTCCTAAATAAAAGATAGCAAAATGGTACCTTCCTTTGTTAAATCATTATAGCAACGAGCTGGGAAGGGGCATGGGCTTACACGGTATTAATGTTTTTCTTTACCACAGTATAAAGATAAACTGGCCAAAGATTGAGAGAAGAAGGCAAGGAAGAAAGAAGCCTACCAATGTGATCAGTCAGCTAAGTTCTCAGACTACCTTCCATCCTCACTGGCTTTCCTAGCCTTGTGTTGAGTGTCCTGAGGTTCAAGCAGGTGGCAGGAAGCCTGGTTTTCATTATTGGTTAGGGAAGGCGGTTCAGCCCATCCTTGCTGAGCACTGATAACTCCCGGACAGGCACTGGAAGGGAAACAACTTCATTTTTCTTTCTTCTTGGCCCACCTTGTCATAATTGTGACCAGGAAAAGCCTGGTCTTCCTCATTTGCCGGTCCTCAATGTCACTGTTTGTTAAAATGACAACAGTGCTATCTATAGTCTTTCCTTTCATGATCAGAACATGAATTTTCCCATTTGAAGTATCCACAGATTCAGAGTGTTTGTAATCATTTGGTCTAGAAAACTATTCTAAACACGTTATAGAATAACAGAACAAGTTCCTCGTTGTCAGAACTATGCAGACTAACAATCAAGAGTAGAGACCAAGGGTCACATTTGTTTCATAGGATTCGATGCATCATAGGTGCTCCTTCAATACTTGCTGAGGGGATAACCCCTTCGAGTTTCCTCCCACTGTGGGAGCTTTTCTGGTCTCTCAATAAATCCTACTTTAAAAAAAAAAAATACTTGCTGATGGATTTGTTCATTTAAGTAAAATGTATTAAGGGTCTACTTGTTTCCAAATTCTGCCTCCTTTGAGGACCTCACACATTTTAATGATTGAATAATGTAATAATAAGTAATTCCTCAAAGACATGTTAACAAACTGTTGTGATGTTGATATTTTAAAAACTTAGGAAATGTAATTCTTTATTCACACTTCTGGTCTCATGGATTTCTAGATGAATCATCATCTTAGGGAAAAAAAAAAAGCACCCAGATGAGTAACAATCAAGTAACTGACGATCATTTAAAATCACTCTGATTTTTTGTTGAAGAAATTTATTGGAAAATTACCTTCAAACTCATCAAACTGTATATGTTAAATATGTACTGCTTTTTGTATGTCAATCATATCTCCATAAAGTTATTTTATTTTTTTAAAAATAGTCCAAAAACATTCCCAAGCCTTTCGTGATAGCAGTGAGGTTGGATATAGAGGAAAAAATCAATCCACTTCTTTTCAAGAGTGCTTACAACTCTTCAGTCTACTTTTATTTCCCTCTTATTTCAACCAGGAAAGTCAAAATAAACCCTAATGTCTCCAGTGAATGGCTTATGATCATCCCATTTTTTTTCTAATTGTTTTTCCTCTTCATATTTCTCTATCATAAAGTCACTTCTGTTTTTTTCTTAAAAAAATAATAAATGGAACACTTATACACAACTTATAAATACGGTGTTTAATAACCATTCTGAATTTTAAAACATCATCTCATAATGAAATCACTACAAACAAAAAAAAAAGAAAAAGAAAAATATCACCTAGAAATACTTGCATGCAAATAACACAAAAACAAACACAAAAATGTAGCTCAAGTTTGTTATTTTTTGAAGTGTTCCAGGATGCCACTCATATTTTTATTTCAGTTGCCTCCTTGTCACTGCACCCCTGACTTTGTTCAACAAAGCATCTATTCTAAAATGTTCTTTTAGCAAAACATCCAGTTTACTGTCCACTTTGTTATATGAAGGCCTGAGAGAGCACTTATCATCCTATCTTTGGCTGTAAATGTTACAAAGAACTTTATCCGTAATCTCAAATGAGCTCTCCACTATTTTTTTCTCCATCAATTTCCCTTGGGCAAAGGCTTAGCCCAGTCTTTGAATTTTACATAGCTAAGCCACAGTCTAATTTTCTTTGTTTTCAAGAAGTCTGAGGTTTTTGTACCTTTTTATTTAAACTCAGTTCAAGTTTTTTTTTTTTTAATAATATTTTTCAAGGGGAAAAGTATTGGGAATGATCTGATTCTAAGTTTTGCTGTTGAAAACATTCACCTTTGTAGATAATAGAGATTCTGATCATTTCTGTCTCTAAAAACCTTAACTGAGCCAGCCTTCCTATTTCCCTTGGCGACCTTCCTCCTAAATTTCTCTAGAAATAAAGCCTTTATCTTTGTTATCCTCACCATCATTATTATTTTAGTAAGATACATGTAACATCAAATGAATCACTTTAACAATTTTAAGTGTATAGTTCAGTCTCATTTTGCTCACATTGTTGTGCAACCATCACCATGAACCATCTCCAGAACTTTTTATCATCCCAAACTGCAACTCTATAACTTTCTGTCTATGAATTTGGCTGATCTAGGGACCTCTTACTCACCTCCACTTCAGTCTTTCCCAGCTGCCCGTGTGTCGCTAGACTTTGGGTCTTCCCTACTCATGCCCTTACTCCCCTGCATCTTCCATCTCTGAGGAAGGCATCAGCATCCCCCTGGTTTCTAAAGCCTAAAATGGATCCTCAGTCTCTTGTCCGTATCCTTCAACTGCCACTATCACCCTCGTCTGGACTGGCGTGATCTTTGGTCCAAATGACTGCAACAGTCTCCCAATTCATCTCACCAGCAACCTGCCTCTAGTTTCTCCCTTGCAGAGAACCCCAGCTTTCCAAAATGCAGATCTGAGCATGCCCTATCTTGCTTAAAATCCTCACTAGCTCCCCGTTGCTTTTGGGATAGGATACAAATCCTTCGGATGACATATGTGGCCCTTAATTGTATCATTCCCGCTCATCTATTCAGCCTCATGGCTAGGTGTAAACTCTTTACTTCCACACCCTAAATTAAATTCTCCTCAGTTCCTGCAATGCCATCTGCTCTTGCCACAGAGAGCTTGTTCTGGCTCTTGCTTCTCCCTGATACGCTCACTCTATCTATCTTTTTCTTTTTCTTTTCTTTTCTTTTCTTCTCTTTTTTTTTTTCATTATTCAATATTTTTTATTGTGATATTGTGGGGTACAGTTAAGGGTTAGGTACACAAATATGCCTCGTTCAGGTACCCTTGTGGATAAGAAGTGTCCCCCCATCCCCAGACAGGTATTTACTACCACTAGTCCCTTCCCCTATCCCTCCCCTCCCCC
>CAUYQG010089734.1:0-13390 GCA_963574415.1 Tarsius wallacei
GGATCCAGCAACACATCTCAAGGATCATCCACTGATACCAGATGGGCTTCATTCCTGGGATGCAGTGTTGGTTCAACATTTGCAAGACCATAAACGTAATTCAGCACATTAACAGATGCAGAATCAAGAATCTTATGATTATATAATTTGATGCAGAAAAAGTATTTGACAAAATTCAGCATCTCTTCTTGATAAAAAACAGTTGAGTACCTAGGCATAGAAGAAACATTCCTCAAAACATAAGAACCCTCTATGATAAACCTGCAGCCAACATTGTGCTCAATGGGCAGAAGCTGGAAGCATTTTGCCTAAAAACTGGAAGAAGACAATGATGCCCACTCTCACCCCTCCTATTCAACATAGAGTTGGCAGTCCTCGTCAGAGCAATCAGGCAAGAGAAGAAAATCAGAGGTATCCAAATAGAAACAGAGGAAATTAAGCCTCCGTCTGGCTGATGACATGATTCTATACCTTGAATACCCTAAGGAGTCTGTTAAAAGCCTCCTTACACTGATAAACAACTTTAGTAAAGTCTCGGAATACAAAGTGAACACTCAAAAGACAGCTGCATTCCTATATGCCAGCTAAACACCATGCAGACAGAGAACCAAATAAAAAGTACAATCCCATTCACAACAGACACAAACACACACACACACACACACACACACACACACACACACACACGAACTAGTTTAGCAACCACTTAAGCAAAGAAGTGAAAGACCTTTACAATGAGAATTACAAAACGCTGCTCAAGGAAATCAAGGACGACACAAACAAGTGGAAAAACATCCCATGCTCTTGGATTGGAAGACTCAACATTGTCAAGATATCTATCTTACCCAATGCAATGTACAGATTCAATGCTATAAATAATGTGAACAAAATCAAATTATCAACATCATTTTTTCACAAACCTAGAAATAACAACACAGAAATTCATATGGAAACAAAAAAAAGCATGAATAACCAAAACAACACTCATCAAAAGGAACAAAGTGGGAGGTTTCACACTTTCAGACTTTAAACTTTATTACAAGTCTAGAGTAACCAAGACAGCATGGTATTAATACAGGAAAAGGCACATAGACCAATGGAACAGGAGAGAGATTCCAGATGCAAAAATATCTTCTCTCAAGCAACTCATCTTTGACAAAGGCGCCAATAGTAATCAAGGAGACCATATTTAGCAAATGGTTCTAAGAAAACTGGCTAACCACATGCAGTGGAGTGTAACTGAACCTCTACCTATTACCATATACAAAAATCACACAAAATGGACAGAGACCTAAATGTAATACCTCAAACTATAAGAATTCTGGAAGGAGATATAGGAAACACCTGTATGCCCCTCAGAATAAGCAACAAATTCTTCCTCAAGTCCCCAATAGCAAATGCCATAAAAGCTAAGATACACAAGATAGACCTCATCAAACTAAAAGGCTTCTGCACCACAAAAGAAGCCATCAAGAAAGTAAAGAGACAACCCACAGAATGGGAAAAAATATTTGCAAATTATGCATCTGGCAAAGGCTTAACATCCAGGATCTACAAGGAACTCAAATGAAGTGAAAGGAAAAAAAATAATAACTCCCTTAAAAAGTGGGCAAAAGACATGAACAGACACTTCTCAAAAGACAACATACAAACAGCCAACAGACACATGAAAAAATGCTTAGCATCACTGATCAGAGAAATGCAAATCAGAACTACAATGAGATACCACCTAATTCTGGTAAGAATGACTATCATTAATAAGTCAACAAAACAAAACAAAACAAAAACAAATGCTCGTGCAGGTGTGGAGAAAAGGGAATGCGTCTATACTCTTGG
This sequence comes from Tarsius wallacei, assembly GCA_963574415.1. Taxonomy (NCBI): domain Eukaryota; kingdom Metazoa; phylum Chordata; class Mammalia; order Primates; family Tarsiidae; genus Tarsius; species Tarsius wallacei. Next base: position 1,837 of record CAUYQG010089734.1, read on the forward strand.
TGGGAGTGCAAGCTAGTTCAATCTCTGTGGAAAATAGTGTGGCAATTTTAAAAGAATTCAAAATGGAACTTCTGTATGATCCAGCTCCCAGGACTATACCTGGAGGAACATAGATTGCTCTACAAAAAAGATACCTACACATGCATCTTTTCTGCGGCACTATTTACAATAGCAAAAACATGGAACAAACCCTGTTGCCTATTGAATGTGGACCAGATAAAAAAAAATGTGGTACACATACATGATGGAGTATTACACAGCAATAAAAAAGAACAAAATCATGGACTTCACGGCAAATTAGATGGCGTTGGAGACCAACTAGAACTATTACAGAAACAAAGAACTGAACACCACATGTTCTCACTCATAAGTAGACCCTGAACACTAGGCACATTAACAAAAAGAAGGGATTGGCAATCGCTGGCACTGCTAGGTGTGGGAGGGATGGAGGAGTGTGCGGTGCACAGAACAACACAAAAGGTATCTGGTCCACTATTTGGGGGAGTAGGGTTAGTTGGAAGCCCAAACTTCACCTGCCTGCAGCCTACTTATGTAGTTTACTCTCATTTGTACCCCGCATCTTTATGAAAAAAGAAAAAAGAAAAGAAAAAGCAAAGAAGAAGGAAGAACTGAAGGATGGATTTCCTGCTTTGGTCAAATAAATAATGTGAACAAAATCCAGGAAAAAGGTAGAACTGCTGAACTTTGGACCTTCAATAAATAGTCTCTAACTTGAAAATATAAAGGCAAATATGGTGGAATTTCAGGCCAAGAAACTGAGGATGCCATTAGATAAAATAGGTGGCATATAAATTCTAGATCCTTCTCCTTGCCTCCATTTTCGTTTCCAGCAACCCAGTAGGGTCATCATCTTTTCTCACCCAGATTCATGCACTAGTCTGTTAAAATCTCCTTGTTTTCACTTTTACTTCCTTGCTATCTTCCTTTGCAAAACAGTCAAGAAAATCTTACAAAAACATATACAAGATCATCTTATATCTTGCTTACATCTTATCCTCGTGTGGCTTCCCATCCCTTCCGGAGAGTACCTGCCTACCTGCTTGTCTTTCATCCATTCTGTGATTCTCCCAGATCTCAACAACCCAGGGAACTCCTGTTTGCTCCAAGTTTGACCACTCATTCCCACTGTAGAGTCTTGAAAAGATAATGGTAGCTGGTTCCTCTACTTAACAATATCCACCAGGTGAGTAGAGAATTTTTTTTGTCAGCCAGAGCTCAGCTTTAATATTACCATCTCTTAGAGGTTCTCCTTGGCCATCCTATTAAGAATGAGCTTTCATTCAGTCTCTCCAGAGACCTGATTGTGTCACTGGTTTTTTTCTCATTTGTGTTTATTGCCTCGTCCCTTTGAGGAATGCTCCATAAGAACAGATACCCTGTTTTATTCATTGCCATCACTTCCCAGTACATGATATATAATAAGCTCTTTATAAATGTTTTTAGATGACTGAGAGACTGACTAAATAAATCATCAACCGGTAGAATTCAAAGGCAAAGAGTAATGCAGGTTAGGGTCAGTGTCCTGGGGATGCTTCTGGAGGAGGTGGATCAAGCTGGAACTTTGCCTAAAGTTTGGAAAAGTGGAGGAGAGACCAAGACCTGGACACACATTGTGGGGCAGGAGAATGTTAGAAGGGAAGATACTAATGGGGAACGCCTTTGAAGCTGGTGACAGCTGTCTAGAAGGCAGAGAGGTGGGAAATAAAACTGAATGGGTAGAGCCAGAGTAATGGAGGAAGCATTTGAAAACTAGGCGGAAAATGTTGATACCTCTGTGGAAAAGAAAGTACAAATTTTTTGTGAGCAAAATAAAACTATGCTTAATTCAGAGGAAATTATGTCACAATTAGTTTTATAAACAATTTTCTTACTTATATAGGACACTTCTTTGGTTAAATGACTCCTCATTATTTATCTCTTAATTCTACTGATGTTCACACATGTATGGTGTTCAAAAAGTAAAACATTTTTCTCTAAAAGTAATATGCATCCTTCGTTTTAATTTACGAGGCTTGGATAGTAGCTTTGCAAAATTCCGCTGGCAGAGAAAGTCATAATTAATATGCAGTCTATTTCATTTTATTTTCACAGAGGAACTATGAAAGCGCAATTGAGAAATGTGACCTCTCTTACAGAGCTTGTGTTTCCTGTCATAAAACTTGACCAAAAGGAATGCCCACAACCAGCTTTTTTAAAAAATATAAAATTAAAAAAACAGCAAAAAGTCAAAAAATAAACTGTTTTTAACACTGTAAAGATACAATTCATTAACAACATTTGCAGGTGCTAATTTTTCATGCCAAGGTCATCTTAAGCTGCCTTGGTAAGGCATGAGTTTGACGGACAGTTTTGAACCAAATGTTCACTGGAGGCCTGCATTCTTCATTTGCATGCTTCCAATGTAAGCTCAAACTAGCTACTTTAGCTCAATTTCCTCAACTGTGAAATGGATTCAATAAATAGTGTCTTTGCAAAAATGCACACTGTAGCTGAAATAAGCCTTATGCTAATGATGGCCTGTTCTGACAGATTTCCTGTCCTCTCACTTCCATCAATCCTAAGAGATGTTATTTTATAAAAATCCGTCAGATATATTTAGATTGAGACTTTTTGCTTAAAATAACATTTACATCACAACAAACACATGAAGATTTGGTAACAGTAAAAAACTTCAACATAGAAAATTAAGACTAATAGCAGATCTCTGGATGCAGAGAGACCTCATAGTGGCGCTGAGTCAAGATGTGGGTTCAACTTTACTCAAGGAGAGACGGTCTGTTCAAGGAAAGGTAGAATGGTCATCAGAGTGTCCCTGTGTTGGTTCTCTGAACTTGATTCTCCGGGTCTATGCCCATTAGAAAAGGCTGTTACCTGTCTTAGTCCCTATGGAACTACTTTGCTCTGCTTTTTCTTCAAACAGTAAACTCTTTACTACCAGTATTTCAGAACAAACCAGATACTGCAAATCCCAGAAACCACAGATCAAAAGGCAGGGGGAACTCTGTAATAATGGAGTACATTCTGTGAGATGAGCCTTCAGGAGTGGAGGTTCAAGGGGGGCAGAGGAGAGAATTCTGGGCGCAATTTTCACCGTGTCAGGATATCCAGAAAAGGGTGGAGCCTGGAGAGTGGGGGAGGATGGAGAAGGTGGAGGACCCAGAACACATTTAGGAGATGGTCATCCTCAGAAGACTGAAAGGAAGCATGGCCTCCAGGAATCCACAGAAGGATCCATATGAAGAGAATGTCCTGAGACGAGGCAGCAAGATGAGGGATAAAGCTGTAAATAAAGCTGTAAGTGGCATAGAAACAAAAAATTGTAGAATAAAAATTTATACTTCAATCAGATAAGTTCAGAATAGCACAGCTGAAGATGGACAAGCCAGAAACGATCTCCCAGAGTGACAAAAGCGAGAAAGAAACAGAAAAGATGGCAGGTGCGGACGATTGAGAACAAAAAGAATATCAAGGTGTTTTGGAAGAAGAAATAGCGGACTGTGTAGCAATAACCATCAAGTAAGAACCATCCAAAATTTGATGGAACAAACCTTCTGTAGCTATGGAAAGATTATCACATATAGATGGAAAGGTTTAAAATGAGTGGAAAGAGACGCATACATTCAGATACACCTTGCCAACTTCTTGGAAAGCTGAGGATAATCCCACAGATGTCCACCCAAAAGGATAGATACTGCTAAGCCATACAGATAATTTACATGAACGTTTGCACTGATTTCAATAGGTGTGTGTTATCTAAAATAAATTGTAGTAATTATGAGTTTGATCTCATATATTACTGTTTACAGAGGCCAATTCAGTATCATCCAGTCCTTGGCTCTCTGGTCTATAGAGAAGGGGTCCAAGCATTCACCTCTTATGTTGGTTGTGAGGATGAAGCTTTCTGCATTGGCAGCCCCAGTGGCTTATGAAATCTTACACTCTTGAAGAAGCAGGGAGAGCAACTTGGGTTAAATTGGAAAAAATAACATAAAATGACCTTAAAAAGATGCCTAGTTTCTAACCTGTCTCTACTGATTACCCCAATGCCAGCTACTCTTTCATAACTGCCAACTCCCATGTGTCCTGGAGTGCCCATATTTTGTCCCTGATAATGCTTACCACTAAAAAAAACAATATACTTGGGAGGAAAATTGATTCCAGTCTTCAAGTAGAAAAAAACCCAACAAAACAGAATTAGTCTGTAATATCCTTTTGTTGTCTGGAATGATCAATAGCTTCACAAATGTCAAGGGCAGTGCTAAAGGACAGATGAGCAAACATTTGGGGGCTTCCACTGGCTAAACAGTAAAGACTGTAGTCATAATAGAGATAATAATCATAATAGTTCATTGAAACAAGTTGACACTGAAAAACCATGCATCAGTAATTATATTCAAAAGAGAAAAGTGAATACAAAGTGTAGTTGTAATGCAAATAAGGTATATATATAAAATAATGTATATTTAATTATTTATTGGCTTTAATAAATAAAGGAGTGTTAATAAATGGGATTCCTGTAAAGCCTTGTGCCATTTGAAATTTTAATAAATTCACTTCTATAAAAGATGTGAACAATCTGCAAAAAGCCACAGAGAAAATTTGCCCAGAAAGTAGCACGTTTGATTGCAGAAATCTTATCTTTCAACATATCCACCATGATTTTGGATAATGATATTGATGTCACTTAGTATAGTTTAGTTTTTTTATTACCTGGAATATAAAAGAACAAAATTAGAAAAAAAAATAATAATAGACAATTTCATGTAAATGATGAATAAATCCCATCTTTTCTACATTTTGTAAATTGTTTATATCTTCAATAGATGCAAATGCATTGAAATTCAAACTGCACATTTATTTCATGGGTGTATTGAATATGTGAGTATTTTGCTTCTCACTTTACTTATGTATCTGTTTACAAGTACAAAAATGTACTTGTTTCTATCTTTGTGGGGAGGAAAGAATAAACACAGATTGTGAGTAACCCAAGTAGTGTAGGAAAAAGCAGGTATTATACTAAGATGAGAAAGAACCTTGTCAGCCCCATAGACTTCCACAATAGTCAACTGAAGAGGGGTTCACTGTGCGCTCAAGAATTGTGAATTAGCCAAATGCCTAGAGGAAATCTAACTACACAGATGTGATCTCATCTTCTAGGATGAGACCTCTAGATGTCTCTGCCAATTGTAAAAAAAAATGCTAATAAGCTCATTTTGAATTTTAATTTAAATGTAATTTATTGAGTTGGGGTCTCACTTTGTTGCCCAGACTGGAATGCAGTGGCACAATCACAGATCACCGCAGTCTGAAGCTCTTGGGCTCAGGTGATCCTCCTGCTTCATTCTCCTGAATAGCTGGCACTACAGGTGTGTGCCACCATATCTAGCTAATTTAAAAAAAAAATTTTTGTAGAGATAAAGTCTTGCTCTGTTGTCTAGATTGGTCATGTACCTATGGGCTCAAGCAGTCCTCTTGCCTCTGCCTCCCAAAGTGCCGGGAGTACAGGTGTGAGCAACCACACCTTGCCTAACTTTTATTTTTCAATGGTTATGTATTCACAGAACGTTATCAAGATAGTAGAGTGGTCCCGTGTACCCTTTATCCAATTTCTCCCAGTGTTTTCATCTTAATGATTAATAGTTTAACAACAAGCTCGTGATTTTGCCATTGTTATAATGTGTGTATATAGTCCTATGTTATTTTATCAGGTATATGGATTCATGTGACCACCACTGCAATAAAGATATAAAACTGCTCTGTCCTGGAAAAGTCCTCCCTTGTGCTATCTCTTTATAGTCCAACCCCCTTCTCCCTCCCACTCCACCTAACCCCACTTACTAAAATCTTTGGCAAATACTATTTTGTTTTTAATCTCAAAAATTTGCGGAATGTTATATAGTTGGAATCATGTAGCATGTGATTTTTTGACATTGGATTTTTATTCATTTAGTACAATGCCCTCGAGACGATCTAAGTTGTTGTATTTATCAATAGTTTGTTCCTTTTTATTGCTGAGTAGGACTTTATGGTATAGATGTACCATAGCTGTTTAACCAGTCACCACTGAGGGACATTTTGGTTTCCAGCTTGGAGTTGTTATAAATAAATATGTTAGAACAAATATGTGCAGCACAAGACTTTGTGTAGACATAGTTTTTACCTCTCGGCTATAAATGCCCAGGACTGCAATTACTAGGTCTTATGGCAGTATGTTCATAGTTTTAAAATAAGTTGTTGAACTTTTTCCAGAATGACTACTATTTTATCTTCATCATAAACATATAAGAAATCTGTCTTTTTTCCCTTTTTTTTGCTTCTCTGCAACCCTTTGCAACTAATGGTATTGCCATTAGTTTTTATTTCAGTTATTATTTTATTAACAAATTATTTTGTTTTAGGTTCAGGGGTATACATTCCTATTTATTACGTGGACATATTGTGTAATGGTGGGAATTGGGTCTCACTTCCCAAATAGTGAACACTGTGCCTCATAGGTAGTTTCTGAACCCAAGGCCCCTATTCGTGTCCCCAGTGTCTATCATTTCCTTCCTTGTGACTGCTTAGATTCCGCATATGAGTGAGAATATGCAGTGCCTGTTTTCTATTTCTGAGTCAGTTTACTTAGGATGATGATCTCTAGCTCCAGTCATGTTGCTGCAAAGGACATGATTTCACTCTTTTTCATGGCTGTGTAGTATTCCATGGTGTCTATGGACCACATTTTCAATATCCCCTGATGAACTGATGGGTGTTTGGGCTGATTCCACATCTTTGCAATTGTGAATTGTGCTAAGATGAACATGTGGGTGCAGGTGTCTTTGTTATACAAAGAGCTCTGTTCCTTGGGGTAGATGCCTAATAGTGGGATTGCTGGGTTGAGTGGTAGATCTACTTTTAGTTCTTTTAGAAATCATCATACCACTTTCCGTAAAGGTTGCACTAATTTACACTCCCAGTGTATAAGTGTTCCCTTTTATCTGCATCCATGCCAGCATTTATTGTTTTTTGATTTTTTAATAATAGCCATTCTGACTGGTGTAACATGTTTTCTCATTGTGGTTTTAATTTGCATTTCCCTGATGATGAGTGATGTTGAACATTTTTTCATATGTTTGTTGGCCATTTGTACATCTTTTGAGAGTTGTCTGTTGATGTCTTTTACCCACTTTTCAGTGGAGTTTTTTGCTTTTTTGTTACTGATTTGTTTGGTTTCTTTGTAGATTCTGGATATCAATCCTTTGTCAGATTCATTTTTTGCGAATATTTTCTCCCATTCTGTAGGTTGCCTATTTGCTCTGTCAATTATTTCTTTTTCTGTGCAGAAACTTTTCAGCTTAATTAAGTCTAAGTCCCACTTATTTATTTTTGTTTTAATTGCATTGACTTTTGAAGTTTGAGCCATAAATTCTTTGCCTAGGCCAATGTCCATGAGAGTTTTTCCTAGGTTTTCTTCCAGAATTTTTGTGACATCACATAACCTGATTTCAAATTATACTACAAGGCTGTAGTTACCAAAACAGCATGGTACCAGTATAAGAACAGACACATCAATCAATGGAATAGAATAGAGAATCCAGAAATAAACCCAAATGCCTACAACCAACTGATCTTTGACAAAGCAGACAAAACATTCACTGGGGAAAAGATGCTTTATTCAACAAATGGTGCTGGGAAACTTGAATAGCTATATGCGGAAAAATGACACTTGATCCCTATCTCTCCCCATATACAAAACTTAACTCAAGATGGATTAAACACTTATTTCAGTTATTCTAATAATTGTACAGTGATATCTCATTGTGGTCTTAGTTTGCATTTCCCTAATGCAAAGCATCTTTTCGTGTGATTGTCATCATATATCCTCTTTGGTGAAATGTCTCTTCATAATATTTACCCATGTTCTAATTGAATTGTCTGTGTTTTTAAATGTTGCGTTTTTAGCCTCTAGTGAGACTGACAAATTAAAAAAGAGAAAAGATAAATTATTAATATTAGAAACAAAACAAAACATTAAAGATCCTGCAGACATTGAAAAGAAGACAGGGAAACACCACAGACAATTCTACACATAATTTTCCAACTTAGATGAAATGGATCACTTCCTCAAAGAACACAAAGCAGTGCCCAACATGAAATAGATTGAAATGATAACTTGAATAGCCCTATAATCAGCAAGAAATTTGAATTTTTAATTTAAAAATACCCAGAAAAGTCCCAGAGATGGCTTCACTGCAGAATTCTGTCAGATATTTAAAGAATTATCAATTCTACCCAGTCTTTTCTAGAAAATACAAGAGGTGGGAATACTTACTAACTCATTCTATGGAACCTTATTACCTTGACAACTAAAAGAAAGAAATCACCAAAAACAAAACAAAACAAAACAAAAACCCCTACAGACTAATAACCCTCATGGATATAGATATAAGAATCCTTAACAATATATCAACAAATAGAATTCAGCAATATAGAAAAAGGAATTATGTAATATGACCAAGTAGGGTTTATCCAGGCATACAAGTTTGATTAAAACATTTGAAAATCAATTAATGTATCCCACCATATTAACAAGATAAGAAAGAAAAATTGCATGATCACATTAATTGATGCAGAAATAGCATTTGACAAAATTCAATCCCCATTCATATAAAAACTCTCAGAAAAGTAGGACTATCAACTTAATAAACAGCATCTACAAAAAACTTGCAGCTAACACTATACTTAATGGTGAAAGGCTGAATGCTTTTTCCCTAAGGTTAAGTAAAGCAGAATTGTTTACCTTTATTCAGTATTCTTGCTAAGCATAGTGCTGGAAGTTCTAACTAGGGTAATAACTCAAGATAAAGAAATAAAATTATAATAATCAGAGTTCCTAGACACATATTATTGTGTTCTTAGACCAAAAGAAAAGGTTCATAAAAGAAAAAATGATGCATTTGACTTCACCAAAATTAAAAACTTCTTCTATGGAGGGCCCCATTAAAAGAATGAAAGGGCACACTTGAGACTGGGACAAAGTACTCAAAAACTATATATTTGATAGCCGTCTGTTGGGTGGAGGGCTCTCTATGTGTCAATTAGAGCTTGTTGGTTGTTGGTGGTGTTGAGTTCTATACTCTTGATGATTTTCTGCCTACTTGTTATATCAATTATTGAGAGAGAAATAGTCGAGTTTCCAAGTATGTATTTATTTTTCTGTTCAGTTCTTTGGCTTTTTCCCTTACATATCTGGCTATAGCTATGTAAAAGATGTACTATGAAATGTTTGACTAGCAAAAGGCAGCTGAGCCTGACAGCAATTGACTCAGGTTTGAAACACCTGGAATGAGCAACTAGATTTGTGAAACTGGCATTTGAGCAGAATTTTAATGAGTGAGAACATTTTTGGTAGGCAAAAAAGTAAAAGAAGGTCATTATGGATAGAGGGACAAGTCCTCGCTGCAATACTGAGAGAATAATGTAGATTGTTGTACACTCCACATATGCTGCATTATCACTGCCTACCTCAAGGAGGGATGCTTTTAAGGTATAGCACTAATTTACCTTCTGTCTAACCACAAAAGTCTGTGCATAATTGAGATTGTCAGCTTTGCCCACTATGGAGTTCTTCTTTGTTCCATGATGATTCTTTGAAGATACATGTTGTTTCACTCAGTTTTTGGAGAATACCATTATAAAACATTTTTGTTAGAATATAAACATGAGCTGTCAAAGTATTACAGCAAACAAAATTTCAATTTCTATCAAAATTGCAGAAATATTTTATTACATCAAATAATCTAATTAAAAAATGTCTCTAATTCAATGTATTATTTTACAAACTTAAAGAGAAGTGCCAAATCCCCATGATGTATGTGACTCAGTCCAAACCCTACAAAATATTTACCAAAAAAGGCTGTTAAAAATAATCTGCATGTAGTAGGCATTAAACTTTTCCTGCTCCGTGTTCAAAATCCAGTATAATCATATGTTGCCTAATGACAAGGGAACATCTGAGGAATGTATCCTTAGACAATTTCACCCTTGTGCAAACGTCAGGAGTAATACTTACATACATCTAGATAGTACAGCCTACCACACACTAGGCTGTATACAGCCTATTGCTTCTAGGTTACAAACCTGTACAACATGTTACTCTCCTGAATACTATAAGATTCACAGCTGAGACCTTATCAAACTGAAAAGTTTTTGCACAGCAAAAGAGACCATCAAGAGAGTAAAGAGATAACCCACAGAATGGGAAAAAATATTTGCAAGCGATGCATCTGACAAAGGCCTAACATTCACGATCTACAAGGAACACAAATGAATTGACAGAGAAAAAACTCCACTGAAAAGTGGTCAAAGACATGAACAGATACTTCTCAAAAGATAATATAAGAGCGCCAACAGACTCATAAAAGATTGTTCTAATTATCAGAGAAACACAAATCAAAACTACAATGAGATACCACATAACACTGGTAAGGATGGTTGCCAATAAAAAGTCAGAAAACAACAGATGTTGGCATGGCTGCAGAGAAAAAGGAACGCTTCTGTACTGTTAATGGGACTGTAAGCTAGTTCAATCTTCAAGGAGAGCAGTGTGGCATTTTCTTAAAGAGCTAAAAATTGAGCTTTTTTATGATCCAGCAATTTTACTTCTAGGAATATGCCCAGAGGAACATAAATTACTCTGTCAAAAAAGACACCTGCACATGTTTGTTAATTGCCCCACTATTCACAATAGCAAAAACACAGAACCCCTCAAAAGTAGACTGGGTAAGGAAAATGTGGTACATACACATGATAAAACACCATGCAGACATAAAGTAGAACAAAATCAGGTCCTTTGCAGCAACATGGATGTAACTGGAGACCATTATTCTAAGTGAACTGTCACAGAAACAAATACAGAATACCACATATTCTCACTCACAAACAGGCCCTGATCACTGGTCACATGAGCCCAAAGGTAGGAACAAAAGATGTTGGACATTGCTGAAAGATGGAGGGAGAGAGGAGGGATAAGGAACACATAACCACACACTAGGTACTACGTCCACTATCAGGGGAAGAGAGGGCCCGATAGAAGCCAAAATCTCATTGGTGTGCAATTTACTTATGCAGTAAATGCTCACACGTACTCTACAACTCTAAAAATATTTTTCTTCCTTAGATTACTTTAAATAAGAAACATCCTGAAGAATTCAAGACATATGTTTCTCATTAATCTGGATTGTTTTGTTTGAGTAAACTAGCTGCTTTGGCCCTTGAAAACTAGACTTTCATTTATCATCAAAGTTAAAAATATTATTAGCAGCCGGGCTCGGTGGCTCAGCCTGTAATCCCGCGCCTTTGGGAGGCTGAGGTGAGTGGATTGCCTGAGACCGCGGGTTCGAGACCCGCCTGGGCAAGCGAGACCTCATCTCTACAATAAATCAAAAAATTAGCCGGGCATGGTAGCGCGCGCCTGTAGTTCCAGCTACTTGGAAGGCTGAGGCGGAAGGATCGCCGGAACCCAGCAGGTCGAGGCTGCGGTGGCCGGGAGCGG
>CAUYQG010089735.1:0-34699 GCA_963574415.1 Tarsius wallacei
GGTCTCAAACTCCTGGGCTCAAGCAGTCCTCCCACCTCAGCCTCCCAAAGTGCTGGGATTACAGAAGTGAGCCACCATGCCCAGCCTAAATAGATATATTTTAAAGTTTTTGGATGATTCTAATGTATGTTAGAATCCAGGATTGAGAGCCACTACTCTAGAACAAGAGAGCTTTCAGTTTCACCGTATTTTACCCGGTCAGGGCATCTAATGCAACCCTAGCACCATATTTAAGGGTCCTTTGACCAATTGGAACAAGCCCAAAGGAGGACAACCAGGGTGGCAAGACCCCCTGGAAACCATTTTGTAGGAGAACAGGTTGAGGGAGGGAATTCAGGAAGGAGGCTGGGAGAGTGATGACTTCAGAGGGTGTGATGTGCATTTCACGCCTGCCGTGGGGGGCTGGGGACCTGTAGCAGCCAACCAACACCTGGCGGGCAGAATTCAGCTCACATGAGGAAAACTTTCCCAACCGAGCACTCGCAAAATGAAGAGAGGGCCTTTCCTAAAAAGTAGTGAGTCCCCCTTCACTGGGCGTGTGCAAGCAGAGACCGTGCCCGTCGGTCACCAGGCTGTCATACAAGAGGTGGGGAGTTAAACAGACAGCTTCCCAGCTCCCCAGAAACTCAAGCTCTGGTGCTCCCTGTGGCCATGGCTATGCTTCATCTAGTTCCCAGATCTCTGCTGAGTGCCTGCCCGTGCAGGTGTTGTCCTGGCTCCAGGAACATGGCTGAGAAATAGGGCTTCTGCTCTGGTGAGCTCACGTTGCAGTGAGGAGAGACTTCATCAGTAAACGCGTTTGTAACATGTCAGGAAGGGGCAGGAGCCCAAAAAGGAAGCTAAGCCAGGGAAAGAGAGAGAGACATGGGGAGGCAGCGAGACACGGACCCCTAGCGGGGAGACCGTGTCAGGCTGCGCTCCAGGGCTCCCTCCCACCCCTTGGCTCAGGAGCTGGGGACTAAAGCAGCCAGTAGGCAGGAGGGAGAGGCTTTGGAGGTCACCTTCTGGCCTTCTGAGCAGAGGCAGAGGCAGGCACGTTCACGGCGTTTGCACACGCGCTTCCAGAAAGGCAGCCGGTGGGTGACTGGCAGTGGGCACAGCTCAGCAGTTGCACCAGGGAGAAGGAAGGCATCTCTGAGTGCCAGGGAGGAGACCAGAAGGGCAGGCTGGGACCCACCCCAGAAGCAGCAGGGTGGAGCCCCTCGGCCCCTCTGTGAGCCAAGTCTTCACACAGCTGATGACAGTTTCCGAACACCCCAGCCGAAACGTCTCTCCGTGGCCTACACACGCCCCATGCCACCTGTGCGCATCTCCGACGAGCACCCTCCCCACACACGTGCGCTCACACACGTGCATACGCGTGTGGATGCACAGGCTTGGCGAAGTCACCCTGCAGAAGCCCCTTGCCCTAGGCCTGGAGAGAAAGCCTCAAGCTCCCGTAATAACGGCCCCCCACCCCGCCCCTCCAGGTCTTGATTTCCGAAGGACTGGGGCAGTTTGCTCAGGACCCCAAGTTCATCGAGGTCACCACCCAGGAGCTGGCGGACGCCTGCGACATGACCATCGAGGAGATGGAGAGCGCGGCCGACAACATCCTCAGCGGGGGCGCCCCGCAGAGCCCCAACGGCACCCTCTTACCCTTTGTGAACTGCAGGGACCCGGGGCAGGACCGAGCCGGGGGCGAGGACGACGCGGGCTGCGCGCGCGCCCCGGGGCGCCCGCAGAGCGAAGAGGAACTCCAGGACGGCAGGGTCTACAGCCTGTAGTCGCCGGGGCTGGGGAGATGCTGGGGTTTTTTTATTTGTTTCAATGTTCCTAATGGGTTCGTTTCAGAAGTGCCTCACTGTTCTCGTGACCTGGAGTTAACCGGAACAGCGTCTTCATTCATTTCTGTTGGGACAAGACGCAGAGTCGGGTGGTGCCAAGAGCTCGCTCTTGGGGGGCCGGGAGGCAGGAGCGCAGGGCGCGTCCCGGAGGTGGAGGGGTGAGCAGGGGGCGGCAGATCAGGGAGGGGCGCCGGGGAAGAGACGCCCGTCCTCTCCTTGCATGCCATGCCCTGCGCCTGAACCAGCAGCCGCCTGTGGGGGAGAGAACCCCGGCTTCCTGCGGCGCCCTCACCCAAAGGACCCTACAGCAAACGGGTGTCTTTCAACTTTGCTTGTAAAAAAAAAAAATCATTTGCACATATTCTGTATGAGCCTCACTGTCTCCATAGAGCCGGGGCCCTGTGGATTTGGAGAAGGGAGTGGGGCAGGACTTCCAGCGAGGACCCCAGCCCACCCCAGAGAGGGAGCAGGCGACGTCGGGGACTCAGGGCCCAGGCCTGGGCACGCCCCAGCCCTCCGCCCGCCGAGACGGGATCCCTCCACCCGCGCCAGCCACGCTCCAGCCCGGCAGCCCGGCCAGCGGGCACTGCGAGGAAGGCACGGCCCTGCCCACCCGGGAGGGGGGCCGCCAGCTCTCGACCGGACGAGGTGGTGCCGAGCTGCCGTTGAGTGCGCTTTGGTTTTGTGGTTTGACACTTTTCTTGACAGCATGCTGCAGTTTTTGTTTTGGGGGATTTGGGGGGTTTTTTGATTTTTGTTTTCCCTGGGGGCGGGGAGGAAGAAGCGTGTTTACAAAAGTCCTACAGCCACCCACCTTACCGTTTTTTTTCCCCACTTTTGCAAGTGTAAACCGGGTTTGCTTTTATTGTATTCTTTTCAATGGTTGGGGTTTCCTTTTCCCCCAGAGGGCTCCGGAGAAACCGGCGGGAAAATTTTACCAGCCATTGTGTATGCCCGATGATCGGTTATGATTTCCTTAGGTTGTACCCATTTTCTTTTCCGGTTTGGTTTGGTTTTCTGATTGCAAGGAAATTGGCAATGCACTTGATACGGTCTTGTGCGTGGGGGCGATTGAGCTGAGTTCCTTCTTACACTGGGTGTGGAGGTGGTGGGGAGAGGCGCACGCGTGAGAGTCCCGTGAGCGTGTGTTTGTCGCGGGCCGTCTGCGTGCACACGTCCTACCTGTGTATATGCACCCACGCCGCGTGCCCGTGCACACCAAGTATGCAGTGCCCCCCTGTCTTCTGGTTTAAATGTGGGGAGAGCTGAATCTGGAGCCCTTTGAAAGCAAAAACCAACCACTGTCTCTGCTTCTGAAATGGGAATCAGTAACTCTGCATTTTCTGTCCCACAAGATATGCAAAAACAATGCAATAATATTCATTTTAAAAATACAATTGTGAGTTGTGTTGGCATTAAAACTGTATTTAAACACACACACACAGAGAGAGAGAGAGAGAGAAATTTAAGGGAAAAACTCAAGAAGGCATTTTGCTTCGATATATTCCGTGTAATGTTTTCTTGCATCGATAATGTTTCTGTTGAAGAAACCGTTATACTTGAATTCAGGTCAGTTTCAGTATTTTTCAAATATTTTTTTAAAACTGAATTGCAATTGTGCCAAGCGAATATAATGAATTGAATTAAGTTTGTTTTTGAACTCACTTCTTGTATATTTTGCTGCATGTAAAGTAAATCATTTTGTATTTGGAGTGTGACAAGCTTTACCTTTGAACTCTGAAGTGCTTTTCTATATGTGGTTGGGGAAAGGGGAACGATTTTTCTTTTCATTTGTGCGATGAGCAAAGGTATCACCAGTGTGAGTCATGCTTCCGCTTCCCACGAACAGGTTCGGACATTACTGTTTTGCATATCTTGTGTTTGCTTCCCTCTCCCCCCGATGTGTCCAAAATCGTGCGATGGGTCGATCTGTACCACATCTCGCTTTGAGAGCCAGGGCGTGTTTTCTCCCTGTTTTCTTCACTCTGTCCACTTTGCTCCAGTTCTCCAAGGACAGCCCTTCCCCGTGAGGTGTGATCAGTCGTTCTGGCATCAGCACCCCTCCCCTCCCGCCACCCCGGAAGAGGTGACGGACTTCCTGTTCACTCCCACGGCACAGTCTGTTCTCACTGGTCTCAGGAAAGTGTATGCTGGCTGAGAGGATGAAACTAAAGTAAGGCCGGTTGGGGGAGAAGGAAGGGACATTTTCACATCAGGCATCCGCTCGACCCAAACACAGATGCAGGGGCTCGAGAAAGGCCATGGGGCGAAACCAAAAGTCATGCCCCTTTCTCCGTCCCTTCCTCCTTCTAGAGCAGGACTTCCTCCAGACCTCCCTCATGTGTGTGAGCCGCCATGAAGGGGACCAGAACCTGGAGGAAGAATCAGGAGCTCACGGTCGTGGCGGAAAGAGATTTTGTGGGGACGCTGCTTATGCGTATTTGCATCTCCCTAGAACGTCACCCTGTGGGTGCTGTGGCCCTCGAATATATTTCAGCAGTGGTGGTTGAAAGGGGACCGCTTTGGGGGAAATAGGACCCAACCGTTCACCCAAAATGGACCCACTGGTTGCCTACCAGACCCAGTGTTTCTGCAGCCCCTCTTGGCACTTACACGAACAAGGCAGAAATCAAAATAGGGGACAGTCCATTCCTCAATGACGCCGAGCTGTACTTTTGTGGACTGACTCATGAAAAAGTCGAGGAAATGTGTCGGGTCCTCCCAGGTTAACATGGAGTCGAGAAGCAATTTCTTCATAGTTCTTCAAACCCAACTCATCCATACTTCCTTGGGGTTTTTTTTTTTTCAGTTTCATCAAGGTCTTCTAGAAATTGAATTGGGGTATCATTCTTTGTCCCATTTCCCTACATGTCTACTCCTGTGCTGCTAAGATTCTACGGATGATGGTGAGGGGAAACCCTTTGAACAGATAGTTGGTTCTTGCTGTACATTTGGCCTCTAGATTTGGAGTTTGGATCGACCCTGCACCACACACACACACACACACACACTTTTTGCTGCTTTCTATCTTGAACTTCTCCGCATCACCAGATCTCACTGGCCACGGGCATGGGCCACAGGCTGGGCTCATGCCGACCCCTCCTAGAATCCTGCCAAGTACGGTATCCCCACCCTTCCCCACTCACACCCACAGATTCCCCCCATCCCAATGTCAGCACAGGCCAGAGCAGCCTTCCTCCCTGCACCCTACAGGCACAATGTCAGTTGTGATAAGGGCACCTTATCCTGGGCTGCTGGGACAGAGGGAGGCAGAGGTGGGAGCTTCCCACCAAGGACAGTGGGTCTTTCCTAGCCTGACCTCCCGATCCACCAGCGTAAAATGCCTGTCGTCATGGCGGATGAGTACAATGAGTAGTGACATCAGTGAACTGCATCCCCAATGGGCCAAGTGATGTCTACTCTGCACCCAACGGTCTTGTCCCTCTGACCTTGTGAAACAATTGCCAAGTCTTCTAGAGCCCTTCTGACAACCCCTGGGTAGCAAGAGAAACCAGCCAGTGACCGAGGCCCCAAAGGGCTCCAGGGGCTGCAGTCAAAGGTCTATCATTTGGTCGACGGAATGTTCATTTGTCCTCTCTCCAGCCTGCTTCTTTTATTTCCACCCCTTGGCCTTTTAGTCATTATTTACGGGCATGGCCACATTTCACAAGAAGATCTGTCTGTTTCTTCCCTTTCCTAGACGGTTCTTTTGGCCTTGAGGTAAAAAGAGGAGACGTTTTCCTAGGTTTCGGCTTGACTCGTGAGTTTTTCCCTGCTTTGATTCAGAAATTTATGTATAGTCCCCCACCTCCACCCCCCTTCTCAACCCGCAAGGCTTCCCTCTGACTGGGGGTCCAGTCAAAGGAACAAGGCGATGTCTCTTATCCTCCTGCTTCCCTGATTCTGAGTCTCAGGTGTTTGTCCGGAGAGAAGCTGCCTACACTCCCTCCCAGCCGCTCTCTACCAGGAGGCCTCCTGGCCACCCAGGTGAGGACAGGACACTGCAGGAGAAGCAGGCCTTCCCATGCCCAAGCTGGTGTCTTTCTGAGACTAGGAGCCCTGGGAAGGAGAAGTTTGGAAGTCATCCAAAGGATGACGGCTGCTTTACAGACGCCAGTCGGCACCCGCCCATCACTCCTGAAGGCAAAGAAATAGAACCTGAATTTAGGTCAGGGACAGAGCAGGACCCTGGTGATCAGGGATTCTAACGCCGGCAAACCATCATCGCAAACATTGCAGAGGAGAATGGTGGGATCTCCATCCCTAGAGCCTAAAATAATTGAAATATCCCTGTCTAAGACTTAGAAACAATCCAGCAGAGGCCAAAGAAAGAACAGTCTGATTCCCAGAAGACCCCTTTAAATCCCTGGGAAGTCAAAAAAAACTTGCTGATAGACCCTGGGTCAATTTCGTTGTTTAAAGAAGGCCTAGCTGTAGGGCAAATAAATGTCAAGTACAGAGAGCACTAGAGGGGAAACAAAGGCAAGAAAGAGGCATGTCTTGACTCCCTATGTGTCTGTTCCCATTTGATGGGAAGACGTGTTCGGCTCAGCCACCCCCAGTGACCAGTGTGGCGAGGCAACTGATGCTTCAAGGATCACTTGGGAAGATGGGAAAATGCATCTTCAAGATGCTGATGTCCCAGCCACATCAACCCACCTGACTGGATGTGAGGGTGTCTGCGGCCCTGTGCGCCCCCACCTGCTGATGTCCCTCCCATCGGGTCACCCGGCATGCCCCCTGAAACAGGCTTCTGTCCAAGGCAGGTGGGGAAGCCCCAACCCGACTCACAGGGGCAGCTCTCAGCTACCCAAGTCCAGGTTCCCCTGCAGCTCCGGCTTGAGGAGCTGTAAGAGAAAGACGGGAAGGGAAGACGTGCCCTAGGGTTGTCGGGGAGGGGACACCTTCCCCCAACCCCAAACAGAGCTTCCTCCCGGCCCCCTCCCCAACCCCCAGCTCCCCCTCCTCCCCAGAGCCTAGCCAGAGGGATAGCGAGTTGAAGGGAGTCCCGTGAAGCCACATGTGACTTTAGCTTGCTTTATTTATGTATTTATTTTTATTTCAAAGCAATGAAACATTGCTTTATGGAGCCAGATACCGCTACAACAGGTAAATGGGTTTCTGCCGGATTTACACACACATACACACACACACACACACACACACACACACACACACACACCCTTAAGGTCCAAGGCTGGGATCGAACTCTCCATAAGGAACTTTTCCTTCTCCCAGAAGAGTGAACACAGTGTAGACAGACACAGAGAGCCAGCGTGACTTCCTGGGGAGGAAATAATGCCCTCGATAGCGCTAATGATAATGCCTATCAATACCTATCATTATTATGAAAGCTAAATCGTTGATCTACATTGAGATAGTACTGCTACTTCTATAATCATCACCGTTTCCTCAGATGATTTGAGGAGGTTTGATCCATGGCACATGAAGCGTCAAAGACCCTCGGTCTCTCTGGCATATTAGAAAAGAATTTTTTCACCAGTCCCCAAAGGGCATCCGATCGCAGCTGAATAGGCAAAGCATAACGCAGCAGTTCAACACTGGCAGGAGAACCAGAGCTGGGCTTTCCCATGCAAGCTCTCTCAAGTCTCAACTAACAATCAAAAAGACAAGACAGAGACTAGGTAATTAAACATGTTTACATCACCAGAGCCGAATCCCCTCCCTTCGGATCAGATACTGGCCACTTACACGGGCACCTGTTCTTTGTCGAACATCCGAGCACCCCAATTTTCAGAATCTAAATAATTTGATTTCTTAGGCCTCCGGGAGGGATATCAGACCACTTCACCTGGCATGAATCCGACATGCATCGTACATTTGCCATCTAAAAATCACCCAGGCTCCTCAAACCAAGGTCATTTTCAGAAAGAGCTATGGGCGAAGGAGGTTGTGTCAAGAGAGGGTGATTTCTAGGTGAGGAGATGCAGAAATTGTTCTTATTCATAGTTGGTCCTGGGGAATTCCTGTTCTGGAATTCCCAGAGCCTTCAGTTGATAACCAGGGGAATGAGGAACAAGAGGTGAGCAGACACCAGGCTACACAGTGGCTTGCTTGCCAAGGGCGCCCGAGGGTACAGGTTTCAGACCCCCTTGGGGAAGTCTCTCCGGAGCCCTTAACCAGGAGAGGAATGCAGAGAAGGCTCTTTTTTGTAGAGTCGGGCCAGGAGACTCCACAGAAAGAGGCTTGGTCACTGGGTGCTGTACCAAGCTCTCCACCCCCAAGACTTCCCTATATGAAGAAGCTACACCAATATTTAAAGCAGGGGGGGCAGGGGGGGAGCTTGACCACCAAGGACAGATCATTTGTAAGCACAGTCCTGTGTGAAGGGCTCCTGTCTGCATCTCCCCGGACCCAAACACTGTGGGCACTTTCTGCTTTCCCGTCTCACGCCATCCATGCACCCAGCCGTAGTCCATCCCCAGACCTGGAAGCCACCTCTTGACTTCCCAGGTGACCAGACCACACACCACCCCATCACTGCGTCCTGCCCTGCCCAGAAGGCACAGCGTTCTCCCAGAGCCTCGTGAGAAATAGGCCACGAGAAGCAAAGGGATGAGCAGGTGTGGACAAGTCTGTGATGGCAGCCAATGAGAACAACCCGTGGAAAAGCTCACAAGGTCATTAAGAAACAGCGTGACAGAGCCCCCGTTGGGGAGGCACGGGAATGTCTGTTTCTCTCCATCGTGTTGCTGTTTTACTTTGATATACCCGAGCTACCAAGCAGAAACTCCCTCCCCGTGAAAGGCTCCAGAAAAAGCTCCTCCATCCTTCCCCTCCTCGTGTCCTCCCGCTCCGATCCACCGTCACGCCCCAAAACCAGTCTGTGTCATGCCTGTTCCCAGAGAGGCACGGAAAGATGGGCAGTGCCTCTGTGGCCACCATCCCCCACACCCTTGCACACACCACACCTTCCCCTCCAGGCTCCACGATTTCACAGTCTTACCGTTTGTAAATATCATTGTACAGTTTGTAATCGTCAAATAATCCCATTGTCAAAGGCCTCGCCTGCCGCGCCTTCTCACCCTTGAGAAAGGCCAGGGAATCTAGAAGGGTAACCTTTCAAGGAGAGCTTCAGGGTCATCTCTGTGTGAGACGCTATTGTATATTCCTGTAAGATTGCATTTTTATCTAAGGAATGATGTTATTTAAAAAACAAACAAAAAACACAAAAAACAAGAATTGCAAATAAATTTCTTAACAATGTCTACATTGGTTTCATTGTATCTTCCCTCTTCCAGAGTCCTTCCTTTGTGCCGTCTCCTAGAGGTCGCAAAAATAGAGTTGACTCTCGGCGATCTCAGTTGTCTCAGATCCTCCAAAGGGGAGGAAGGCTGAAAAGAGAAATGTCCTTAATTTATTCATTTAACAATTAATCCCATCATCTGCTTCTCCCTTGCGATGGAAGAGTTAACAGAAAAAAACGGTCCAAGGTTGACAAGGAAACGGAATACGCAGAATTCAATGGCTAATCCACAAAATGGAAAAGCTGACCCCCACATAGCTGGGAAAGCACTAAATTGGGTTTGAAGGGAGGAAAGAAAAAAGGAAGGAGGACGTGTAGGAAAGAAGGAGGAGAGGGAGATAGAATTATGGATAAAGTACTATGTGCTGCCAGGCACGGTGGCTCATGCCTGTAATCCCAGCACTTTGGGAGGCCGAGGCGAGAGGATTGCCTGAGCCCACAGGTTAGAGACCATCCAGGGCACCTACGCGAGACGTGGACTCTACCAGTGAATCAAGAAAAAGTAGCCGGGCATGATGGCGCATGCCTGTGGTTCCAGCTACTTGGCAGGCTGAGGTGGAAGGATCGCCTGAGCCCAGCAGGTCGAGGCTGCGGTGGCCGGGAGCGTGCCACTGCACTCCAGTCTGGGTGACAGAGTGAGATGCCAACTCAAAAAAAAAAAAAAAAGTACTATGGTGACTATGGAAAGTCAAGATTATGGCCGGACTTGGTGGCTCAGCCTGTAATCCCAGCATCTTGGGAGGTCAAGGCAAGAGGATTGCCTGAGCCCACGGGTTTGAGACCCACCCAGGCAACTTGGCGAGACCTCGTCTCTACAATAAATCAAAAATTCGCCGGTGTGGTAGGGCGCGCCTGTAGTTCTGGCTACTTGGAAGGCTGAGGGGGAAGGATCGCCGGAGCCCAACAGGTCGAGGCTGCAGTGACCACGAGTGTGCCACTGCCCTCCAGCCTGGGCGACAGAGTAAGACTCCAACTAAAAAAAAAAGTCAAGATTATTTTTACTTTTTGATTATTATAACTTAAGCTGACTCAGACAAAACTTCTGGAATAATTTCCCGTGTAAAAATAATTTGTCCCAGAGGATTCTGGGAAGATGGCAGTGCAGGGAGCGCCAGGAATTTGTTTCTCCACCTAGACAAAAAATGCATTGGCAAAGTCAGTCTTCAGTGACTATTGTGAAACTCTGGAGTCCATGAAGACTTGCAACTTACAGGGGAAATCTTGGACAGTAAATTAAGATTAATTTTGGCTCATTTCGGCTCTTAGCACAGTAGCATCTGCCAGCCTCCACCCCCCAGCTCCATGGCAGGCAACTGAGCACTTGGTTCCGGGAGCAACATGCATGCTGCTGGTGGGAAGCTTAGGTGGAGAAAAGGCATCCTGAAACTTTAGGGATCTGTACTCAGAATGCTGCTTGGAATCACAAAGGTGTAACCGCAGAGGTGAGCAGTCATTGTTTACAAACCCCTCTGCCATCTGCTGAAGTGATTTCTGGGGGACTTAAAGGGCCTGCATCCCTTTTCTCCTTTTACTTTTCTCTCTCTCTCTTCCTTTGGAAGCCAGACATTAAAGACTAAGGCATTCCAAAGTAACTGTATATATGGGGAAAATTAGAAAGTGACTGCACACGCCCAGAGAAAGACACAGTCTCAGACAAAACCTGAGAAGACCTTAAGTTTATACCCCATGCTGATCTTTAGTACAAAGACATCCTATAAAACTTAAAAACAACAACAGTAAGCTCAAAAACAGGCGATAATATGATGCCCAGAGTTGTTACCACATTGTTAGAGTCAAATGTCCAGTTTTCAACAAAAAGTCACAAGGCATACAGATAAACAGGAAAGTATGGCCTGTTCAAAGAAAAATAATAAGTCAACAGGAACTGTCCTTAGAAAAGACCTGATGGCAGATCTACTAGACAAATACTTTAAAGCCACTCCCTTAAAGGCACTCAAAAAATTAAAGGAATGCCGGGCTCGGTGGCTCAACCTGTAATCCCGCGCCTTTGGGAGGCTGAGGTGAGGGGATTGCCTGAGCCCGCGGGTTCGAGACCCGCCTGGGCAAGCGAGACCTCATCTCTACAATAAATGAAAAAAAAATCAGCCGGACGTGGTAGCGCGCGCCTGTAGTTCCAGCTACTTGGAAGGCTGAGGCGGAAGGATCGTCGGAGCCCAGCAGGTCGAGGCTGCGGTGGCCGGGAGCGGCCACCGCACTCCAGTCTGAGTGGCAGAGTGAGACTCCAACTCAAAAAAAAAAAGAAGACATGATATTGTTTTCTCGCTTGAAGCAAAGTCATTTTAGATGTGAATATTTGTACTACATGTCTAATTCAAATTGAATTCTATCAGGCAGTTTCTCTTCATCTTACGCAGGACCACACAAAACTTAAAAAAAGAAATCAAGTTCATGCTATGGTTTCAGCACAAGGTCAGGCTTGTTGTCAGACTCAAAATACTCTAAGTGTAATTTATTTATCCTATAGGTTGCCAATATTTAGTTCCATTTTCAAACTCTGGATATGGCTAGAGAATGTGGTTTACTTTAAAATAGGTCAGAGAGACATTGAACTGAAATTTGTAACTGCCCAAATAATTTATACTTAGAAATTACAAAAAGTTTCTCTCATGTTTTATAATATAGAGCCTCTGTTCTAAACCACTGTCTACATGACAATATGCAAAATACTCAAAAGTACATAGAGAAAAATATTAGGAAATTAGGCCAAGAAGACAAAGGAAACAATGTTACCTGATAAATTTCTGTGAATCTGAGCAGCTGTTGGTCTGAAACATGACAATGGTTAAGCACAATACCCGCATCCTATAATAAACCGTGGAATTTATTTAGGTTTGTGGGCATTGGTTATAATTTGGTTTTTACAAATTATAAAAATTATTTTTTGCTTCATAAACCTAAATTTTATGAGAACATACAAAATGTTAAGTATTGAAATACACTGAAATCTGATATATCCCCCTTATCTTACAAAAAAAAACTGAGGCCCAAAGAAAGGCAGGTACTTGCATGCATAAAATGTATGAAAATGTATCCATCTGTAGCATTATCTTCATGTAACAAGAGGAAGATCACACAGATAAATCCTTAACCACAAATTCTTGACTTTTATGGGGATTTGAGTAGGAAATGTTTTATGTATATATATGAGGTTTCACCATGAGTCCCAAGTAGGAACATCTAGAAAAGTGAGAGATAGAATGAGTAGCCTGGGATGAGTGTTGGTAATGAGAAAAGGAAAACTGCAGAAACTCTGAGTGCATATGCAGATAGAATACGCACAAAGGGGACTGAAATTGGTATAGTCTTCATCACTGTGGTCCACAATTCTGAGCAATAAGCATTGACCAGCATCCTCGTCATCAATATCTGTACCATATGCTAAATAAAGACAAAGTTTTTTCTTCTCTCAGTGACATGAAGGGGTTTTTGACATGTATAAAGCAACTTTCTGGTTAAATATAGTGATGGGAGTGAGAAACATTGAATTTAATCACAATAGTGTGTACAGTGTAGACTGGAGTGCAGTATAATGATGGCTCCGAAATGGTTCATAATCAAGCTGAAATACTACACTTAGATTTGGCTGAGTAGAGTCCCTGTCCTGGGCTTTCTTCTCAGAGGAACTCTATGCTTTGCAGTAGCTTCCTCAAAATGTTCTAAGTTCACATCTAGTGCATGGGGACAGCAATGTTCTTAATATCTGGGTGAGGTGCTCTGAGCCTGGAACAAACATGTGTGGCTTCAGTTCTCTTCTTTAAAGAACTCTGTGCCTCTCTTCCTCCAACCACCAGCTTGTGGAGCCAGCCATTCATTCTAAAGAGCTCTGTGATCCATGTCCACAGCTGTGTTCCGGTTTCCGGAGAGTGGCTTGACGAGAAGATAAAACTTTCTCTGGAGAGCATTGTTTTCTTTTATAAAATCACATAGTATGGGGCCACCAGAAGGGTTCTGCTGACATGCTAATTCAAGGTGACTCTTACTCATGTCAGACACAGGATGAATTCAAGACTCTGGTCTCCCAGTGGTCCACTGCTGAACCTCGGGCTTGATCCATGCATTAGGGCTGCATACTTGCTCTCACCCATCTGTGTTCCAACCTTCATACTGCCTTCTTGCTAAATACCCAATGATGAGTGTAAGCAGCAGACATCCTTTATGTTATTACCTTCCAACTCTGGCACTAGTATTCAGAGCAATCATCCCACACTACCTGTCAGGCATCTCTATGGAAGTGGCTATACCTGCAGGCTCCACACTAACTGTCAAGCATTTCCACGTAGTGGCTACCTCTTATGTACTCCAAGCTTTTGAGACTGTAGCTCTTCAATGCCACCAGGTACTTTCAGTCTGTGTCCTGTTTCACCTCCAATCGATATAGCAATGTTATTTTCTTCTGTGACAACCTTAAATAACTCCAGATGAGGTAGGGGAATTCCTTATATGAATGAAAATGTTCTTCTCACTCTGCCCACTCATGCATCACCTATACTCCAGCTAATGGTATTATGCAAAAGGAAGCCAGTGCAGTCAGCATTGACAGAGATAATATCCTAGAAATGCACTGATTTGGGTCTAAATAGTTCAAGTGGTTGAAAGATTTTTTTTCTATATTTATGCCATAAAGTTTGAAACAATAAATTCAACATGAAGAAAAAAATTATCATTCATATTTTTAAGAATGCACTAATTAAGCCCGGTATTTGGGATCATCATCAGTGTAACACACGAATAACCTTTTCTTGTTTTTATAGTATTAAAAGTATATTTTTTTAATTTTAGAGTTGTGGGATACATAGGAGGATTTACTATATAAGTAAATTGAGTGCAGGTGAGGATTGGGCTTCTAGCGAGCCCTTTCTCCCCCGGTAGTGAACCTGGTAACCAGTGTGGTGGTATATGTCCCTCCTCTCTCTCTACCATCCTCCTTTAGCAGTACCCAGCATCTGTATTCCCCACCTTTGTGCTCTTGAGTCCAGTAATCAAGGCCTGTTTGTGAGTGAGAACATGTGGTATCTGGTTTTTGGTTTCTGTGATAGTTCACTTAGAATAATGATGTCCAGCTGCATCCATCTTGCTACAAAGGACATGATTTTGTTCTTCTTTATGGCTGCATAGTATTCCCTTGTGCATATGTACCACATTTTATTGGGGTACAAGTTGAGGATTAACCACAGAAGTAGGCTGTAGGCAGGTGAAGTCTGGGCTTATAACAAGCCCTCACTCCCACTGTGTTGTCGGGTGCTCTCCAACTCTCCTCTCTCCCTCCCTCCCCTAGCAGTGCCCAGTGATTGCCAATCCTTCCTTTGTGCTAAGGTGATTAATGTTCAAGGCCCATTTAGAGTGAGAATGTGTGGCATTCAGATTTTTTTTCTGTGATAGTTCACTTAGTAGGATGGTCTCCAACCCCAATTTGCTGCAAATTCCATGATTTTGTTCTTTTTATTTTTCATTCTGTGGGTTGTCTCTTTACTCTCTTGTTCATTTCTTTTGCCATGCAAAAACTTTTCAGTTTGATGAGGTCCCACTTGTCTATCTTAGGTTTGTTGACAATGAATTTATGGACTTGGTCAAGTGTTTGCTGCCTACTCCAATATGCCTAAGGGTGTTTCCTACATTTTCTTCTAAGAGTCTTATAGTTTGAGGTTTTATGTTTAGGTCTTTGATTCATTTAGAGTTGATATTTGTATATGTTGATAAGTAGGGATCCAGTTTCATTCTTTGCAGGTGGTCAGTTTGTTTTCCCAGCACCGTTTGCTAAAGAAGGTCTCTTTTCCCTACTGATTGTTACTAGTAGTTTTGTTGATGAGTTCGTTGGGAGACCAAGTTTTTGCTTCCAAAATCTCTGTCCTGTTCCATTTACTCTATGTGCCTATTCTTGTACCAATAACAGGCTGTTTTGGTTACTGGATCCTTGTAATAGAGTTTAAAGTCTGGAAGTGTTATACTTCCCACTTTGTTCCTTTTGTTGAGGATTATTTTGGCTATTCCTATTCTTTTTTCCTTCTGTATGAATTTCTGTATTGTCATTTCCAGGTCTGAAAAGAATGATGTTGGTAATTTGATGGATAGTGCATTGAATCTGTAGATTGCCTTGGGCAGGATGGATATCTTGACAATAATGATTCATCCAATCCATGAGCTTGGAATGTTTTTTCTATTTGTTTGTGTCATCCTTGATTTTTTTGAGTAGTGTTTTGTAGTTATAGTTGTAAAGGTCTTTCAGATCTCTGTTAGGTGGATGCCAAGGTATTTCTTTTCTGTGGCTATTGTGAATGAGATTGTGCTTTTCTATTGGGTTATCCACCTCTTTGTTGCTAGTGTATGGAAATACTTCTGTCTTTTGCACATTGATTTTTGTACCCCCAAGACTTTACCAAAGTCGTTTATCAGTGTGAGAAGGCTTTTGACAGACTCCTTGAGGTTTTCAAGGCATAAAATCATGTTGTTCACAAAGAGGGATAGCTTAACTTCCTCTTTTCCTATTTGGATACCCCTGATTTTCTTCTCTTGCTGGATTGCTCTGGCTAGGACTTACAGCACTATGTTGAACAAGACAGGTAAGCATGGGCATCCTTGTTTTGTTCCTGTTCTTAGGAGTGAATAATTCCAAGTTCTGCCCACTGAGCAAAATGCTGGCTATGGGTTTTCATAGATGGCTCTTACGGTTTTGAGAAATGTTTCTTCTATGCTTATTTCTCAAAAATTTTTATCAAGAAGAGATGCTAGATTTTGTCAAATACTATTTCTGCATCTAATGAGATAATCATGTGGTCCTTGGTTTTACGTCTATTAAGATGCTGAATTATATTTATGGTCTTGTGATTGTTGAACAAGACCTGCATTGCAGGAATGAAGCCCACCTGCTCATGGTGGATGATTCTTGAGATGTGTTGTTGGATCCAATTTGCTAGAATCTTGTTGAAAATGTTTGAGTCTATTTTCATCAAGGAGGTTGGCCTGTAATTCTCTTTCCTTGCTGAGTCTTTGCAAGGTTTGGGTATCAGTATGATGCTAGCTTCATAAAATGAGTTGGGGAGAATTTTATCATTCTTGACTGCCTGGACTACTTTCTATAAAATTGGTATTGGTTCCTCCTTGTATGCCTTGTAGAATTCATCTTGGAAGCTATTAGGTTGGGGCTTTTTTTGACAGGGAGATTTCTTATGACTGTCTCGATTTCCTAGAAGTTGTTCAGCAGCATGTTGTTTAGTGTCCATGTCTCTGTGTGTTTGAGGAAAGATCTTTTTTGTGGCAATATTTATTTTTATTTCACTATGATCTGAGAAGATGCATGGTATTATTTTGATTTTTTTTTAAATGTGTTCATGATTGATTTATTTCCAAGAATGTGCTTGATCTTGGAATATGTTCCATGTGCTGATGAATAGAATGTACATTATGTAGATGTCTATTAAATCCATTTGCTAAAGTATCAGGTTAAAATTCCAGATCTCCTTGTTAGTTTTTATTTTTATTATCTTATTATTTTTTATTTTTGCCTTAATGATCTATCTAAAGCTGCTAGTGGAATATTTAGGTCTCTAACTATGATTGTGTGAAAGTCAATGTCCTCTCTTATTTTACTTAGTAGTTATTTTATAAAACCTGGTGCTCCTGGGTTGGATGCATATATGTTTAAGATGGATATTTCTTGATGGTGGGATTGAGCCTTTTCATTATGCAGTGTCCCTCCATGGCCTTTTTAACTTTTGACAGTTTGAAATCTGCCTTGTCTGATATCGAAATCGTTATTCCTGCTTTCTTCTGTTTTTCAATTGCCTGAAAGACTGCTTTGCATCTCCAACTTCAAGCCTGTGGGCTTTTTGCTCAGAGATGAGTTTCCTGGAGGCAGCCAACTATTGGATCATGCTTCTTTATCCAATTTTCTACCCTATGTCTCTTCAGCGGCACATTTAGTCCACTCATGCTCACTTTCAAGGGGCATTGGGTTGGTTCCATATTTTTGCTATTGTGAATATGGCTGCAATGAACACAAATGTGCAAGATTTTTGTTTTTGTTTGTTTGTTAGTAAAGTGATTTATGTTCCACTGGGTATATTCCCAGAAGTGAGATTTGATCAACACAGAAATCAAGACAAAAATAAAAAGATTCATGGAAACAAATGAAAACAAAGATACAACACACCAGAACTTCTGGGATACCATGAAAGCAATGCTGAGAGGGACGTTGATAGCATTGCATGTAAATATCAAGAAAATAGAGGGGTCACAAGTAAACACCCTAACATCACACCTGGGGAGCTGAAAAGTCAAAAGCAATTCAATCCTAGAATTAGTATAAAAATGAAATTATTAAAATAAATCCACAGCTGAATGAAATAGAAAACAAACAAACAAAAATCATAGAAAGGATCAATGAGACAAAAAGCTGGTTCTTTGAAAGGATAAATAAGATTGACAAATCTCTGGCCAGACTGATGAGAGAGACAGAAAGAGAAAGAAAAAAAGAGAGAGAGATGGGGATGATAGCCACCCTGACTGGAGTTAGGTGGTATCTCAGTATGGTTTTAATTTGCATTTCTTTTATGACCAGTGAGACTAAGCATTTTTTCATGTATCTGTTGACTGTTTATATTTCAAAAAACAACAGATGCTGGAAAGGATGCAGGGGAAAGGGAACACTTCTACTCTGTTGGTAGGAGTGTAAACTAGCACAAGCTCTATGCAAAACAGTTTGGTGATTCCTAAAGGATCCAAAAATTGACCTTCCATATGCCCCACAATTACCCTACTGGGAATATACCCAGAGGAACTCAAATCTCTCTATGAAAAAGATATCTGCACACATATGTCTATTGCAGCATTATTTACAATAGCAAAAACAGGGAACCAACCATGCTGCCTATTGAATGAGGATCGAATTTTTTTAAATGTGGCACATTTACATGATAGAATATTACACAGCCATAAAGAAGGACGAAATTATGAACTTCGCAGCAACTTGGATGGACTTAGAGTCTATAATACTGAGTGATCTATCACAGAAACAAAGAACTGAGTACCACACTTTCTTACTCATAAGCAAACCTTGAACAATTATTATATACTATAAGAAAGGGATTGGCAGTAGCTGGAAACTGCCGGGAGGGTTGGGGGAGGAATTGGCAGTAGAGGGAAACTGCCAGGGTAGGTGGGGACACTTCATCAACAAGGGTACCTGCATAATGAAAATTTATATACCTAACTCTGAATTGTACTCCATATCTTCAAAATTTAAAAACAGAAGAGAGAGAGAGATTGAATAAACACAATTATAAATGAAAAAGACAATGCCACAATGATTCTGAAGAAATTCAAAAGATTATCAGATATTACTATGTATGCAAATAAACTAGGAAATGTAGAAAAAGGGGGGAATTCCTGGCTTCACATAACCCCTCAAGATTGAAATAGAGAGAATCAAAGAAACTTTGAGAGAGTCTTTGGAGTTATTTTGCATTGACAACACAATGGACAACGCAGCTTCCTAAGTAATGATGCAGTTAGTATGAAATAAAGGGAATTTTAAAGTGCAAGAGGCAAGAAGATCTATATTATTTTGAAAAGCCATGGTATTACTAATAATGAAATGTTGGTATTTCTATTAGTGGCAAAAAAAAAAATTGAAATGACCAGAAATGACCTGTTTTGACAATTTTTAAAAATTGTATAGTTTATGGAACTGACCAGAAAAATTGCCTGGACACTATAAAGAATTTTTAGGTGCAGTGACTGGATAACAACCAAATAAATATAATTAATTATTTACTCACAATCTTATATCTTCATTGATAAATTGCTATACTGTATATCACCTAAGTCCATGAACTTTGCTACACGATTATTCGCCAAATTGTTCAGTGACTTACACAGTGGCTCCAGGCACCATACACCCTAGAGGAAATCCTGCATACATTATTACATTCAGCCTCTGAATGCTCAATTTCTTTCTTTTTGTTTATTGTTTGCTTGGGGAATTTTACTCTTCTTTTTTAAATTTAATTTTTCTTTTTTAATTAATTAATTAATTTTTATTTTTTTGAGCTGGAGTCTTACTCTGTCACCCAGACTGGAGTGCAGTGGCTGCTCCCAGCCACCGCAGCCTCGACCTGTTGGGCTCCGGCAATCCTTCCACCTCAGCCTTCCAAGTAGCTGGAACTGCAGGCACGCGCTACCACACCTGGCTAATTTTTGATTTATTGTAGAGATGAGGTCTCTCCAAGTTGCCCAGGCGGGTCTCGAACCCGCGGGCTCAGGCAATCCACTCACCTCAGCCTCCCAAGGCATGGGATTACAGGCTGAGCCACTGAGCCCAGCTTATTTTTTTATTTTTATTTTAAAGATGTGGGGTACAATTCAGGCTTAGGTATACATACGTTGATTATGCAGGTACCCATGTTGATGAGGGGTGCCCCTCCCCCCCCAGTTTCCCTCAACTGCCAATCCCACCCCCATTTCCCTGTCAGTCTCTCACTACTGCCAATCCCTTTCTTATAGTATTATGATGATTATTCAACATCCACATATGAGTGAGAACATATGGTACTTTGTTCTTTGTTTCTGTGATAGGTCACTGAGTATGATCAACTCTAAATCCATCCAAGTTGCTGCAAAGTCCATGTTTGTCCTTCTTTATGGCTGCATAATATTCCACTGTGTATATGTACCACATTTTTTTATCCAGTCCAGCTTCGATGGGCAGCATGGTTGGTTTTTGCTGTTATGAATAGAGCTGCAACAAACATACATGTGCAGGTATCTTTTTTGTAGAATTATTTGAGTTCCTCTGGGTATATTCCCAAAAGTAGGATTGTTGGGTCATACAGAAGGTCAATTTCTAATTCTTTCAGAAATCACCACGCAGTCTTCCAAAGAGGTTGCACTAGTTTGCATTCCCACCAGCAGTGTAAAAGCGTTCCTTTTTCTCCACATCCTCACCAGCATCTGTTGTTGTTTATTCTATTAATGATGGTCATTCTTACTAGGGTTAGGTGGTATCTCAATGTGGTTTTGAAATGCATTTCTCTGATGATGAGTGAGGCTGAGCACTTTTTCATGTGTCTGTTGGCTGCCTGTGTATCTTCTTTTGAGAAGTGTCTGTTCATGACTTTTGCCCACTTTTTAATTGGGTTGTTTGTTTTTTTCCTTTCGGTGCATTTGACTTCCTTGTGGATACTAGATGTTAGGCTTTTGCCAGATACACAGTTGGCAAATAATTTTTCCCCATTCTGCGGGCTGTCTCTCTGCTCTCTTGATAGTCTCTTTGGCTTTGCAGAAGCTCATTAATTTGTTGAGGTCCCACTTGTCTATCTTATTTGTTATGGTATGGGCACTTAGGGTTTTGATCAGGAATTGGTTGCCAGTTCCAATTTTCATAAGGTTGTCTCCTGCATTTTCTAAGATTCTTATACTTGAGATTTACTTTTAATTCTTTGATCCATTTAGAGTTAACTTTTGTGTATGGTGAGAGGTAGGGGTCCTGTTTCAATCTTCTGCCTGTGATCAATCAGTTTTTCCAACACCACTTGCTAAACAGGTTCTCCTCTCCCCAGTGGTTGTTGTTGGAGGCTTTGTCAATGATGAGCTGGTGAAGAAATTGAGGATTTGCTTCTGTAATCTCTATCCTGCTCCATTGTTCTATATGCCTGTTCTTGTACCAGTACCAGGCTGTTTTGATTATTGTGGCCTTATAGTAAAGTTTGAAGTCTGGAAGTGTGATACCTCCCGCTTTGTTTCTTTTGCTAAGGACTGTTTTGGCTATTCATGGTCATTTATGCTTCCATATGAATTTCTGTATTGTCATTTCCAGGTTTGAGAAGAATGATGTAGGTAATTTAATGGGTATTGCATTGAATCTGTAGATTGCCTTTGGTAGGATGCACATCTTAACAATGTTGATTCTTCCAATTCATGAGCATGGTTTGGGTCTTCTTGGACTTCTTTGAGCAGTGTTTTGTAGTTCTCATTGTAAAGGTCTTGCACTTCTCTGGTTAGGAAGATGCCAAAGTAATTCATTTTTGTGTGTGTGTGGCTATTGTGAATGGGATTGTACTTTTTATTTTGTTCTCCACCTATTTGTTGGTGTATAAGAATGCAACTGTCTTTTGCACATTTATTTTGTAACCTGAGACCTTGCCAAAGTCCTTATCAGTGCAAGCAGGTTTTTGACAGATTCTTTTTGATTTTCAAGGTATAGGATCATGTCATCAGCAGAGAGGGATAACTTAATTTCCTCTTTTCCCATTTGGATACCCTTTATTTCCTTCTCTTGTCTAATTGCTCTAGCTAGGACTTCCAACACAATGTTGAACAAGAACAGTGAGAGTGTGAATGCCCAATTTCTAATTTTCTGCAGCATTCATGTGATCTGTGTACATGTATTTCTGCTTTGGACATGGACCATGGCCTATTTTGGGGGAATAATCTGTTTGTAGTTTGAGCAACCATTTGTAAATAAAGTTGTGTGTATGTGTGCACACTTGCTCATGTTTATGAATTAAATATGGCATGAATTTGCCAGTATATGAAAGTATTAAATGCATTTTCACATAAGCTTAGTAACATATATGATGTGATGATATAACTTATGATATGATATAAAGAAAAAGGAACAAAGGATAAAAATAATTGAGGAAATAGTGACAAGAGAAAAATACATCAATGCCAGAGTTAATTATATTCTGCTATTATTAAATGTTCCAAGACAATGTTATTTACCATAATCCTCTCTTACCCTGCCAGGCACTCCTTCTCCTTGGGAATTCTTTATGCATTACAGAGTACTCTACAGAATATAGAAAGCAGTCTAGCTCATAGAATATTAGTGCTGCTTACCTCTAACTTTATGCTACCCTTCAGCACCTTAAAACAGACATAATTCAGTCTAACTTATGGTCAACTTCCATAAGGTTCAATTCAGATATAATATCTTCTCGAATATGGTACAACATCAATCTACTCAACCGATTGATTGATAAATGATGCATAATACCCAGCCAAAGCCTTGATATTATCTTGATTTATTAAAACTTATAAAAATTACAGATGCTTGCAGACTTTTCCATTTTCCTGGTGCCATGTTTGAAGAAAATTCTCAACAGCTTTCCAAAGTGATTTCACATTTTACACTCCCACTAAAAAAGTGTGAGAATTCCAATTGTCCACATTCTCATATTAAATGTCTAACATTTAATGTGTTCAGCTTTGAATTTAGCGACTCTATTGGGTAAGAATTACTATCTCATTGCAGTTTTAATTTTTATTTTCCTAATGATTAATAATGATGTTTCTTATATTTCTGTATTTATTGGCCATTTTAAATTTCTATTGCGATTTATGTAATCTTCCAACAACTACAGAATTGGCTACTTTCAGGTATATTTAAATGCAGTTCAAAAACTTTAAGAAATTGAAATTCAAAGAAAAAACTGCTTATGACAAGTTAACAATGAGACTGGTAAATATACACACACACACACACACACACACACACACACACAGATGGTCCCTGACTTACAAAAGTTTAACTAAACAATTTTGCTGCTTTACAATGGTTTGCAAGCAAATGCGTTCAGTACTCTTATGACTTATGCCCGTGATAAATCCGTTGTAAGTTGAAAACTTTTGTACTAACATTGTTATAATTAACAACATCATAACTCCTCAGAAAATATAGACCATATTTCCTTTTACGTTTCTAAATTTTACTGACTTAATGCTAGTTGCATCATTACTAGGATGCTTCTTCATTTATTGTGCTGCCTGTGCATAATGCCTTCAGAATATCAGACAATATTTTCAGTTAATTAGTTTATCAGGATATAATGCCATCATAAGTCAAGGAGCATCTGTATATAATATCATATACATTTTATATTATTATCTAAGATAAAATTAAGTTTAAATAGAGAAATGTATAGGAGAATATGAGGCTTCATATTGGCAATATTAGTCAAGGTGCTAGAAACAATAGCTGGCCAACTAAAGTTGGCCCTGTAAACTAAGACGAGCATATAGGCACAGTTTAAGGAACCCAGAAGGGACAACAGGGATAGTAAATGTGGAGATATTTATAACTCCTGGGTCCTAAGAGAAGAAGGGATTCCTGGGATCTAGAGACCTAGAGGGTATTATGGAGAAACCAGTTGTCCAAAGTTGAGATATTTATTCTGAAGGACTCAGAGAGACCATGAGACCTACAGGTCATCTAAGATGAATAAGCCATTGAGAACCAGAAAAAATATCCTAATCTCATTCAATATCTGTCTGGGGACAGGGAGACACCTCTTATCACCAAGGGTGTCTGAACAAAGCATATTTGTATACCTAATCCTTAACTGTACCCCACAATATGATAATAAAAAATACTGATTAAAAAAAATCCTAATCTCCCTCTTCTCTTACCATTTTGCTAGAGCTTTCTATTTTTCTGAACCCAACAATATGCCATAGAACAAAGGAAGCTACCAATGTAGAACATACTCGGTGAGTCCCCTAAGACACAGAGTATAGATCTGGAGAGACAAGAGAAACTATCCAGCACACCAGCTTATATAAATGAAGAGCCAGTGGAAAATTCTAAACAAAAACTTGGAGAACAGTATTTCTGTATATTCTCCTTTCAATTACTATCCTATGCTATTTATTTTGGGATTATAGCTATGCCATTAAATACTGTCTCTCTTTTTGTTCTCAGGGTCCTCTTAGAATCTTTCTGATATTTTTGTACTCCAAAATTTAAATAGCTCAAGAGTTATCTAAAATAATAGCGATAAAACAGATAATTAGGACAAATACCCTTTGAAATCAGATCTACTATATTGGCACTGAGGATTGAGATGAGAAAAAAGGAAGGGTATATGCATGCAATTGTCATACATATTCTGTTTGTATTCCTAGCTTTCTCACATAATTTTAGAGTATTCTCTATTTAAGTCACAAAATGGAATGAAGGAACTGATATGCTAGGTGTATCTTTATAGTTTTATAAGTTTCATGAGTATTAAGGAAGACATTTAGCTTTCTAAAGCTTTAACTAATATGTAATGCAAAAACATCAATATGATCATGAATAGTAAGATATATCACATTTTATAGAGAGGAGCCAGGTACAGTGGATTGCCTATAATCCAAACTACTCAGGAGGCTAATGTGGAAGATTATTTGAGCCCAGAAGTTCAAGGTTGCAGTGAGCTATGATTGTGCCACTGTACCCTAGCATGAACAAAAGAGTAAAATCCTGTCTCGAAAGAAAGAAAAAGAAAGAAAGAAAGAAAGAAAAAGAAAATGCATTTGCAGAGAATATTATAACCAATGAGTCCTAACTTATTATTCTTTACACTCTTTTATCACTGAAAAGCAAATTGCTTTACACTTGGAGATATACAAATAAAGATAAATATCTTGAAAAACTGCTGTTAGCGTGATAGATCACATGTTCAAGAAACGTAGTTGATTTGACCATTACATATCCATAATGCTTAAATTGCAAGCAAGCTTTTGTTGATTTAGCTCATTGTTATTGAGCATCTAATTACCATGCTGTCAAACTCAGGGCTCCTCAAACCTGGAGTACCACAGACTGGTACCAGTACCTGTTAGGAACCAACCCGCACAGCAGGAGGTGAGCAACCAGTCAGCCTGTGAAGCTTCATCTGTATTTACAGCCACTCCCCATACTAGCGTTAGCGCCTGAGCTCCGCCTCCTGTCAGGTCAGTATTGGCATTAAATTCTCATAGGAGACCGTGCTCGGTGGCTCAGCCTATAATCCCAGCACTTTAGGAAGCCGAGGCTAGTGAATTGCCTGAGCCTGAGGGTTCAAGACCAGCCCGGGCAACTTGGCAAGACCTCGTCTCTAGAATATATAAAAAATTAACCTATTGTGGTAGCGCACATTGTGGTACTTGGAAGAATGGGGTGAAAGGATCGCCAGAGCCCAGCAGGTCGACGCTGGGGTGGCTGTGAGCGTGTGTGCCACTGCACTCCAGCCTGGGCGACAGACTGAGACTCCAACTAAAAATACAAAAAAACAAACAAACCAAAAAATCTCACAAGAGCACGAACCCTACTGTAAACTGTGCATACCACGGACCTAGGTTACCTGCCCCTTACGAGTATCTAATGACTGATGATCTGTGGTGGAGCTAAGGTAATGAGGCTAGCGCTGGGGAACAGCTGTAAAACAGATTAACATTAGCAGTGAGGTTTGACTGCACTAGACCTTAATAAGTCAATTGCCTGCAAACTCATGAAAACCCTAACAGTGAGTGAGTGGCAAGTGAGTTGATGCTCTTCAGCTGTATAACTCATCTCTCTCTCTCTCTCTCTCTCTCTCTCTCTCTCTCTCTCTCTCTCTCTGTCTTATGGTGAGTTGTATAATTATTTCATTATATATTACAATGTAGTAATAATAGAAATAAAGTGGACAATAAATGTTATGAACTTAAATCATCCTGAAACCATCCCCCACCTCAGGTCCATGGAAATTTTGTCTTCTATGAAACCGATCCCTGATGCTAAAATGTTTGGGGGCTGCAGGAGCTCAATAAACGTAGGTTGAATCAAGGAAATTTGCTAGTCACATGAGCATGACTGACATCTAGTGGCGAACTGAATACATTTCTTGAATAAATAAATGAGTTCTTTATAGGAGCAATCCAGTGAACTAAAAAAGTAACATTTTTTTCTACTCAATATTTTATCAATGTTATCGAAAAAATTATATTTCAAATAATAAGAATTAATGCTCATTTTAGTAATTGGACCTATTGTTAAACACTCTTCTGTCCTAGTCAAATGCGTAATCACACTTAATTATGAGAAATATCATGTGAAACATGTTTGCTGTTTTCATCAACCTTGGGAATCTATAAGAAGAAACATGAGGCTCAAAGAGGTTAAGAAATGTTTTCTTAGCTGTTAAATCACAGAAAAGAGATTTAAATTAAAGTTGCCTAACTCCAAAGTGTTATCTTCAGTGATAATGCTGTAAAAGTTTTATATAATAGCCAGTGTTAATTTATCAATAAATTTCTAACAAATGATTTCTGAGCACTTTTTAGTCATTATCTTATTAAATAGTTGCAACGCTATAAGTCAGTATGATTTTTTTCTCAATTTCTACCTGAGAAAACCAAAGCTTAGAATGACAAATTTAGTTGACCAAGGTCATAGAAAATATGGGTGAATCCAATATGAAAAACATGGAACCAACCATGCTGCCCATCGAAGCTGGACTGGATTTTTAAAAATGTGGTACATATACACAATGGAATATTATGCAGCCATAAAGAAGGACAAATAGATGGACTTTGCAGCAACTTGGGTGGATTTAGAGTCGATCATACTCAGTGATCTATCACAGAAACAAAGAAAGAGTACCATATGTTCTCACTCATAAGCGGACCTTGAACAATTATAATACTATAAGAAAGGGATTGGAAGTAGTAGGAATCTGTCGGGGGATGGGTTGGGATTGGCAGATGAGGGAAACTGCTAGGGGAGGGAGGAGCACACCTCATCAATAAGGATATCTGCATAATTAACGTTTGTATAACTAACCCTGAATTGTACCCCACATCTTTATAATAAAAAAAGAAAATATGGGTGAATCAAAAGGCCATGCTCTTAATCTATGAACTAAATGGTCTCTCTAAATTTAGATATATTTATTTTGATATTACTATTAATTAATACTACATATAGTGTTAGAGGCACTATATGCTCACAAAAATCATGTAATTTTTATAACAGATATGGTTTGGAAAATTAAGTTAGGATTCCATCTCTGATATTGATACATATATATATATATGCTGAGCTGACTTTCGGGAGATTGTGTTTATTGTTGTTTTTTTTTCTACGGTGCTCATTTCCTGCCTCCACTGCCTCTCAGTCAACAGTAACTGATCACCTGGCACCATATGATATTTAACATTGGTAATGCCATTAATGCCTCTGACTGACTAGACTCCTGGGATTTATTCAGGGAAGTGTACTCGCTGGAGGATGTAGAGATTACAGACCATTAGTAAGCAGAAACCATCTCTAGTCAAAAACATAAAGCTCTATCCTCAGGGGTATGAACATTTTCTGTTCTCTCCCAGGTCCAGAGACACAGCTCACTGTGTAGAAGCCTTTCCCAAGGGACTAGAATTCTCATATAACTTCTTGGCCCTGGCTATTGCGAGCTCAGCCACATGCAAGCTGCAGCCTCAAGCATCCAGTCATTCTCATGTGATTTTTCAGATGCGGGACAGAGGTAGGTGAGTCAGCTCCTGGTTATGCTGAAAGAAGTTTGTCAATGACAGTAACCAAAGTGATTCATGGGGTGATGGAGCTCCAGTGAGTCAGCCATAATCTCTGCAGTTGGGGCCATCTCCCAGGGACAGAGCAAGAGAGAGAGATAGTTGTGATGAGAATAACCTGGATTCATAGCTGTAAATCAGTACTAACACAAAAAGTACCCAGAAAAACATGCTTATAATAAACAAGCAAACTGATATCAGTAAATACAGGAGCACATATATAGATACAAACATATAAGCAAAAAAATCATGTAAGCAAACACAAAGGAAAATCCTAACGGTAATTCTCATCAGCTGGCACAAATGAAGTCTTTCCTTCCCTATATTCTTCCAATTTGTTATCTCAAAAAGAATCAGTCATCCTGGCAGAAGGGGCTCAAATTAGAGCCAAGTCAAAGGACGTATTTTTCCTTAAGACTGGTACCACCATACAAGAACTCGTTGCACTCACAAAGGACCCTCAAAGCAACACGAAAAAAACAGCCCATAGCGCTGCCCTAGATATGGTACTGCCAGGATCCAATAAGCCCAATCACTGAATATATTCCACTTATTACTCAGAGCCTACCACAGGATATACCCTGCAACAGCAAAATTTCTAGGCTTATTTGCACACTCCCAAGCACCCCACAGCCCCATCATGTTACAGATTGCATCCAGTGCACAGGAGCAGTTACAACCAAGACTCAACCATGAGGCACACCAGACAGATTCAGTTGTTATGGTAAATTAGCTTGCTAACAACTTAAATGTGTTATCTAGTCTATCACTGTACTGAGGAAGTTAGCTGCAAAATTAATAGAAACTAGCCTATTCCCAAGTTGAGGCAAGTATCTGACTTTGGTGCCTTTTAAAAAGATAGAGACATTGGCATTGCCACTATCCAGGGGCATGAAGCAATTGTCCATTTATATAATGCAGTGTGAAGAAGGCAGAAAAAAAGATCATAAATCACAAAAGCCTCTACAAAATATCTAGGCACATTCAGTGTTTTGTTGTTGTTGTTGCTAAAGAAAGGGAACAAAATATAACATAGTGAGTGATGGGACTTTGCAGTTCTAGGAGGGAGCATTGTTTTCCTGGAATTATGTAATAGTCTCTATATGTGTCTAAATTTTTAATATCACTCATTAACTCAGATCCAAACATTAGCTACTCATTCCTTGTTTTTACTGAGTTCCCTCTCACATCGCACCTTTTTAATTTCTCATGTCTGCTGTGCAAGAATATACCATTCCACTAAGCTATCAGAGTCATCATCTCCACCTCAGTCCTAGTCCAGTGATATTTCACACACACACACACACACACACACACACAAACACACACACATGCTTCACCTTGGCTATTTTTAGCATCCTAATTTAAAAGTATGATTAGCAATAATATATGCTCTTTTAAGCTATGTGCAGTTTCTTCCTTAGAGACTGAAGAGATGAAAGATATTGGAAGTGCAAGATTGCTCTATTTGGATGTTTTCTGCATGTTTTTAAATGCAGGTGAGGCAAATTTTTCAAAGTGAGAGAGTTCGTTTTTGTTTTTTTTAACTGACTTCATATTCCCTCTCTAGGTCTCTTCTGTTATATTATGGAATTAAAGAGTGGACCTCCTGCTTCTCCAACAAATAAGCAACATGCTATGAAAGAAGTTAGGGTTTCTCACTGGAAGCAAGAAAAGTTCTCCAAAAAATGTATTTGGAATGAATACCCACGAATATGCTTCATACCAACAATACAGAGTTCCACCCTTCTTCTTTCCTTCTAATGGGGATCCCAGGGCTAGAAGATGTGCACATCTGGATTGGCTTTCCCTTCCTTGCAGTGTATCTAATAGCCCTCTTAGGGAATATCATTATCCTGTTTGTGATCCAGACTGAACGCAGCCTCCACCAACCCATGTTTTACTTCTTGGCTATGTTGGCCTGCACTGATCTGGGTTTGTCCACAGCCACCATCCCCAAGATGCTGGGCATCTTCTGGTTTAATCTTGGAGAGTTTGTGTTTGGTGCCTGCATCACACAGATGTACACCATCCATATATGCACTGGCCTGGAGTCTGTGGTGCTGACAGTCATGGCCATAGACCGCTATATTGCCATCTGCCGTCCCCTGAGATATAGCATGATCCTCACCAACAAGGTAATAGCCATCATGGGCATAATCATCATGGTCAGGACTTTGGTGTTTGTGACTCCATTCATATTTCTCATCCTGAGATTGCCTTTCTGTGGTGTCCGGATTATCCCCCATACCTACTGTGAACATATGGGCTTGGCAAAGTTAGCTTGTGCCAATATTAGAGTTAATGTTATCTATGGATTGATTGCTTTCTCAGTAGGATATATTGACCTTTCTGTAATTGGGTTTTCCTATGTCCAAATTCTCCGAGCAGTCTTCCATCTCCCATCCTGGGATGCCCGGCTCAAGGCATTCAGTACATGTGGCTCCCATGTCTGTGTTATGTTGGCCTTCTACCTGCCAGCCCTCTTTTCCTTCATGACACACCGTTTTGGCCACAACATTCCTCATTATATCCACATACTTCTGGCCAATCTGTATGTGGTTGTTCCCCCTGCCCTTAACCCTGTTATCTATGGGGTAAGGACAAAACAGATAAGAGAGAGGGTACTTAGGATGTTTGACCCTAAAAGATACTGACATTTAGCCCCGACACGATATTTCACAATAGTTCAGTAAGACAGTAATGAGATTAAAATGGAGATAAGCACTGCAAACATTTTTGTTAAATTCCTCTGGGGTTCCCACATGGGTCATCATGTTATATTTTCCACCATTTCTCATAATTTCAGTATAATCCATTAGAAGGATTCCAAAACAATCTCTGTACTCTGCCTTATTAAGAGTACAAAAAAAAATCACATTTAGACCCCACTGATACTACAAATTCCTAAAAGGAGAAAAAGAGTTTGCAAAAAGATGTTGCCCGGTAATTGGCTTGAATAACCCTTCCACATGAAGATTCTCTTCATGGAAAGAGAAATTAACTATGATCTA
The DNA here is from genome assembly GCA_963574415.1 of Tarsius wallacei. Classification (NCBI taxonomy): domain Eukaryota; kingdom Metazoa; phylum Chordata; class Mammalia; order Primates; family Tarsiidae; genus Tarsius; species Tarsius wallacei. The sequence goes on from CAUYQG010089735.1 coordinate 30,435, forward strand.
TTAACGTAATTAACATAAGATCGAGATTTAAATTTAGGCTATGTTCTTACCTGAAAATTGTACTTGAGAATTTCACTTAGAGTTCTTTGAGAGTCAACATCCTTACTGATAAAATGCTATAAATTAATATTAATTTGATAGTATGAACTCAAAAAAGACTATTTTCAGCATGTAAAGCATTAAAAGATTTGGAAATAAATAAAGTGAGTGCTTACTAAATGTAGTTCTAGTGTGGTTGTTACTTCTATGTATGTAGGATTTAACTTGCTAAATTCAGTCAATTCCAGCACATAATCCCTTGTTTGAAGTGAGGTCTAGAGCTCCCAATTACCCCAATTCATGGGCTCTTTCTAGATGGACCTCTTAGCCTTTACCTTCATCAGAGAGATTTTCATTCAGGAGACTACAAAGCCTGAAGAGTTAAGAGGGTTTTATTTGGGTTTAAGGACTCAGAGAAGCCCCATCCTCCATAGTCCTTGTTAGGGTGAACTTTAGGGCAGACTGTAATGGTGTGGAAGCTGATATAGTATAAAGTCATCCTCATCAGGGTATAGAAACTTAATAAGACAATTGATTTCCTTGGCATTTTAGTAGCTGCCAAAATGTGAAGTTGGCTCTTAATTGTAAATGAAACTTTGTTTGAAACTCATGGTAGGATGAGCAGGAATATGCAGAGAATAGGACTAAAGTGATTGCAATATAAACTGAGACAGGAGGAAGTAAACTGAAGAAATGATACTTTGTCTAAACATATAAAGAAAAAGTGACCAAGTGGCTATTTTCTAAATAAAAGGTTTGAAATTGACACAAAGAAGAGTTTGAAACTAAAAAGATCAACTAACAATGAATTAAGATGACAAAAAAATATATTGCAGATAGTATTCCAAGTAAGATGTCACTTTTATATTATAATTTATTTATCATTATTTAATAGTTTAGTTATAAAAATCTAAGCTTTTTATTACAGTCCAAATATTTATATTTGCACACTTGAAGGCTCTGATCTGGTCCATTTTGTTCACTCTACTCTTTCTAAATATGTTTAACCACCAGACCACTTAGTTTTGGTATCATGCATTAACAACTTCTATGACTTGAGGCATTTCTTGACTCATTTCTGAAGCTTTACTAAATGTCACTTGGCCCAAAAAGTCAGTAGTCCAAAAGAAAATGAGTGATAGAAGACTTTAATTTTTATGAAACATAGAAGAAAATACATAAGAGGAAACCACATTCATCACCAAACACTTGTTACAGAGTTTGTAACATGAGGGGAATGCTTGAAAACAGTAGGGTGTGCTGATAGAATTCCTAAGGTGGGGAAAAAGTTGGTTAGGGAATTCATCAATCTCCAGAGTTTTTTAAAACCTAGATTTGTATAAATCCATCAACATTGCAAGGTTTAAAAGAGTATGTCTGTAGCTCTGTGCCAAATGCTGGGCTAAGCATTGGATATTGGTCATCTTGGCAGAGTCCATGTCTGTGAAACATTAGCATGTTTCAAGCTGGGCTAAAAGAATTCAACTTTGTTAACATTTCAAAATTCTGGGGGGTCCTGAAAGCTGGGTCTTGACACATAGTCACCATATTTACTAGATGAATATTTTCATCATGGGGACCATTAATGCTCAATATTTATAATGTATTAGAATAAGATCTCAACAAGTTCATCTCAGAACATAGCTAAACAAGCAGAATCCACATCGGCACATCTGCATTAAATGGAGTGCTTTTTTAAGACAAAGAAACTATGTTCTTAATATCTGGTATGAGTTAAAAATATGATTTCTTGTCCTATTTTCTGTGTTTAAATGATTAAACAACCTTCCCCATCTGTGTGACTTTCTTTTGTTATTTTTTTAGCTATATTCAGTCAAGCAACACTCAAGTCCTGCCTCATTGAAGGTTATTATATCCCTCTTAAGTGTCTTTGGATCTCTTTCGAACCATTGTATTCACTACATTATTTGACTTTCTGATGGTAACTTTATTTCCCTTTTTCAAATGTTGTGTTTTGATGCAGGTAGCACCTGTAAAACAGATTACTTACATTTAATTTGTGGTGTCCTTCATACTAAAAATAAGAGAAAGAAATATCACTGTTTACTGACAGCAAATAAACACTGCAAAAAGAAAGGAAATGAAGAAATTTGCCTTAAACAATCACTAGTTATCATCATTTAATGTTTTAATTTTAGTGTGATTAGTTTTACTTTAATATACAAGACAATGCATTTAAATCTGTAAGAATTATATGTTCTTTGAAATGAATTGATTTTAGAAGTATCTATGTCAATGAGACATACACTCACGCTCCTGATATAGAAACAAACAAGTAGGAAACAAATTCCCATGTTTGGTAGTAGAAGAGCATGAAAAGCACTACAAAAAGTTTGACACTTGCATATTATGTCCTGCCTGTTTAGAAGCATTTTGAGACTGTGTTTGAATTATCCAATTTTCCCATTAGACAATCGAACTGCGGGGGGTGTGGTGAGGGAGTTAGGAATAGCAGCCAAGGTGCAATCTAAGAAGAACCACTACAATAATAACCATGATTCAAAATTTTAGCAGTTAATATAGATGATTCACTCAGCATTTTACCAAGTTTTGAAGATTTATTGTCTTCGGAAAACTTTATAAAGTTCAATGTACAATTAAAAGCATTATGAGAGTCATCCTCACTTTACTCTTCATGTATATTTTAATAAAGTACACACTGCAGTATGTTTTAGTAAAATAATGACTGAAAAACTGTGTTTTTTAAATGCCAACATAATTTTTTTATTTGATTACCCTTTTTTTACACTAGAATGTACTAGGAAACCACAGCAGACAGCAAACACAAACAAGAAAACAATTTTCTACTACCTGTGCACAGTGACATCAAGAGAACACAAGTCCTAACATTTTTACATGCATAATGTTGTCTGACACAAGTTTTTGCATGTAGTTCAAAAAATATTTATTGATTTATATTAATCATATCAAAACATTTAAATGTATGGGTCCTAATTCCACTAGTTAGTGGTTATTGAGGATGTGATATGTATAGCCTGTGGTGGGAGCTAGGCCTACATTATTTCATTGGCTGTCCCAGTGACACTTAAAGTAAGATATTATTATCCTCATTTTGCAGCCAAGGCCATCAACACTCAAAAAAGACAGCGTCTTGCCCAATATTCTGTAAATAAACAAGTGACAGTAGCAACATTTGAACTCAGTCTGTTTAGTTCCAAAGACTTTTAATGCAATACATTTTTCTTTTGCTACTGCAAAATCACATTTTTTTTCTTTTTTTGTCCCTTAGATATTTCTCTGTGACATGGGCTATCTCCTCAATCTATGTTATACATGCTGTGGGCACATTGTCATTCCTTCTTTTAGATTAGCATAGGCTGTTTATAGATCTCAATATAATTAATATTTTCCTTGACCCATGTCTTTTTTCTTACTGCCTATAAATCTGAAATTTCCTTTTCAGTTTATTGCCTTCTAACTCCTACTCATCTTTCAATACCCAGCTGAGGTTTCAGCAACCTCCAGAAAGCCTTTTCTAGTATAACACTACCAACACCCCAGGCTGAGTTAGGGACACCGCATTTGTGTTGTTACAGTTACCATGTATAACTTATCACTGAACACATCACATCTTTGTTTCTTGACTCAACACCAATTCTTATTTATTTCTGTATCACTAGCACTGTGTACTGTACCTAATATCTTAATTTCAGAAAAACAACCTTTAAGCTATCAAAAATTTAAAAAGATGCAAGAGGACACTTCATAATGATAAAAGGTTCAATCCATCAACAAGAAATATGCATCCTAAACATATACACAACCAACAGGAGCACCAGCATTTATAAAGCAACTACTAAGTAAACTAAAAAAAGATATTGACTCTAGCACTATTATAGCAGGAGGCTTGACTACCCCACTGACAGCCCTAGATAGATCATTGAGGAAAAAAATCAACAAGGAGATCCAAAACCTAAACATGACACTCGACCAAATGGACTTAATAGATATCTACAGATTATTCCACCCAACGACCACAGAATATACATTTTACTCATACCACATGAAACATACTCCAAGATTGATCACATCCTTGGCCATAAATCAAGCATAAACAAAATCCATAAGATTGAAATCTTGTCATGCACAGTCTCAAACCACAATGGAATAAAAATAGATATCAACACCAACAACATTTCCACAAAGCCCACAAAGACATGAACCCTAAATAGCATGATGCTGAA
>CAUYQG010089736.1:0-10514 GCA_963574415.1 Tarsius wallacei
TTGCCTGAGCCTGCGGGTTCGAGACCCGCCTGGGCAACTTGGTGAGACCTCATCTCTACAATAAATTAGCCGGGTGTGGTAGCGCGTGCCTGTAGTTCCAGCTACTCGGAAGGCTGAGGCGGAAGGATCGCCGGAGCCCAGTAGGTGGAGGCTGCAGTGGCGGGAGCGGCCACTGCACTCCAGTCTGGGTGACAGAGTGAGACTCCAACTCAAAAAAAAAAAAAAATCAAGACTTTTACAAATGAATTATAAGTGTTTGTGCTTCAAACAAAAACCCAAATACATTAATGACCTGATATGATCGACTTTCAGAAAACGAAAAAAATATCATGGTTTGAATTGTTGAAGCCAAGTAAAGTTTAGTTCATCTTGCTGAGGTTGATTTGGAATTGTAGGGCTTGAAAAAAATCCTCAAAATATTTATCCCATTGCTCTGCAGCACCAGACAATAAGTTCAAAATACTGTTCAGAGTCTCCATGGGGTTCAAACAACTCTTCCCGCTATAACATAAGCTGAAACAAAGAGGAGTTTTATCCCCTTGCAAGAGTTTTAGCTTTTGTTTGTGACCAATGAATCAAAGGTCCACATGTTTGTTGAATGCACTCCACGCCCCAGAGAGAAATCAACTAAAATGGCTTGAACATGGGTTAAACAAGGTCAACTTGGACTTGCACAAGAGGAAGTACTGGTAATGACCAAAGTTAGCCTTGCTATTTGCATCAAAAGCAAAGCACAAAGAGTGTGGACTGTTCGCAGAGGGAGATATTGAAAAGATTCAGCCATTTCAGAGGAGAAAGATTACCTTCCCTTTATTAATATTCTTTTATTCGTTCATTTTCATACCTGTTAAAATGCCCAACTGATGACTGACTATATACATAGAACTATGATGTTATTAAAATTAAAATGCTGCAGACTATCTAGCAATGTGCAAAACAAATCTTATGCAGAAACAGAATAATGATATTTTATTTTCTGAGGATAGTGTAGTGGGTGATTTTTTACATTTCCCATTATTATTGTTTTAAAATAGAGCAAGCTACACATCTAAAAACAATAAAGGCATTTTAAAAAAGTTTTTGGTATATTATCAGTATACCAAACTCATAATAAATATTCCAAAGATTTTATTCAATATCTTTAGTTCTTAAGACTATGCATTTTTCTAGAATTTAAGAATATTGTCCTACAAATGACTTTCCAACATGTTCTTTCATGATTCACTGAATGACAATGATTTCTTGACCACTATACAGCTCTTCACAGTCTTGTCGCCTCCCACTTTGAGAAAGAACATCATCTTGAAGGACACCACTATTTCCATAGCTTCAAACCTATGCTGTCTTGTTAGCAGATCTATCTGTACCTCAGTTGAGCTGAGCTGCATTTCTGAATTTCCTCTCTTCCTGCATCTACTGTAATATGCAGAGGAACTCAAAGTCAGTTCCCAGATCTGGACTCTTACAAGACTAAGTCCATTTTCTGTTGCTTATAACAGGAAAGTACCTGCACATAATTATCTCATCGGACTCTCCCATCAATGTGATGTATGCAGGACAAGTTTATAGAAAAAAATTGTGCTGACTTGGAGATTTTTATTGCCTAAAATAGTTATATAAAGTCCTTTGTTCTGCTTGCTCAAGGAGTCAAAGGCTACAGTCACGATGGGAGTGTTACAAAATACCTTAATGTGAAAAAACACATATGTCACTTCAGTATCTGATGTTGCTAATTTACTATCCAGTTGTCAGATATTTAATTTAATTTTTTTATTTAATTCTCTGCTATCTAGAGATTAGACTCACAGGCATTTTTAAAATAAGTGTTCCAGTAATTGCTACTCCCAAACCAAGTATTTAAAAGACATTTATGTAGCTGTTAAAGGTTGACAGATTTTGGTGGCACTTTTCCTCACTTAGAAACAGAAGAGCGCCAGGTGTGGTGGCTCACGCCTGTAATCCCAGCACTTTGGGAGGTGGAAGTGAGGGGATTGCCTGAGATCAGGGGTTCAAGACCAGCCTGGACAACTTGGCAAGACCTTGTCTCTACTCAAAAAATTACCTGGGCATGGTGGCGGGCACCTGTAGTTCAAGTTACTTGCAAGGCTGAGGCAGAAGGATCACCTGAGCCCAGAAGGTCAGGGCTGCGGTGGCTGTGAGCATGCCACTGTGCTCGAGGCTGGACGACAGAGTGACAATCTGGCTCAAAAAAAAAAAAAAAAGAACAGAAGAGCAAAGGATGAAGGTGGGGGGAAAAAAGTCCATAGAAGGTAGCACCAACAGGACAGCACCTGCTAAACCTGTGAAGATTCCTACCCCATCTAGTATTATTTCTATATCCCTCTGTCCCATATCCAGCTCTTTATCCAACAGTACCTTTATTCAGCACCTATAATGATTGAGCTGGCAGTAAATGGGGATGCTTCCCTTGTCCCACACTTTTGGTAGGAAGCAGGCTACAACACTGGGAGAGGAAAGTATAGTCCTGTCACCTCCCACTTTGAGAAAGGACGCCATCTTGAAGGATACCACTGTTTCCATAACTTCAAACCTATGCTGCCTTGTTAGCAGATCTTTCTGTATCTCAATTGAACTGAACTGCACTTCTGAACTCTCTCTTTTCCTGAATCTACTGTAATATGCAGAGGAACTCAAAGTCAGTTCCCAGATCTGGGCTCTTATGCGACTAAGTCCATTTTCTGTTGCTTAGAACAGAATTCCTGAAACTGAGTAATTTATCAACAAGAGGAAATTATGTCTTATGGTTATGGAGACTGGAAAGTCCCAGGTTGAGGGGCTGTATCTGGTGAGGACCTACTTGCTGGTAGGGACTCTGCAGGGTCCCCAGGAGGCGTTGGGCATCACATGACTAGAGGGCTGAGTGTGCTAGCCCAAGCCTCTTCCTCTTTATAAAGCCACCAGTCCCACTCCCATAGCAACCCATTATCCATTAATAAATGAATAGATCAATCCACTTAATGAGTGCAGAATCCTCAGGACCCAGTCACCTCTTAAAGGCCCCATCCCTCAATACTGATACATTGGGAATTAAATTTCAACTTGAGTTTTGGAGGGGAAAAATATCAAACCATAGCAGAGATCCTGTCCAATTCAAGCCCTTCTTGTTAAGTGTGATAGCAATTTCTAGCCAACCATAATTCTACAGGGTGGCTACACTAATACTTAAAAAAAGTTACATTACTTATAGCTTACAGAGAAATCACATTGCCAATGATAATTTGAAATTCTGAGGCTCTGTTCTTTTTCATCAACACAATTGCAAGAAGTTGGTCTGCCCCATCCCTCCTGTCCAACATTACTTTGAGCTGCTCAGGTTGTACTTGGCCAACAAGTCAAGCTGGTCTCTGCCCTGTGTGTAATACCTAGCTCATTCTCACCTCTCGCCTTCCCTCATATTGTTGCTCTCTCTTTCAAGTCCTCCACTCTTACCTGTCTGAATTCTAGTCAAATCTTGAGAGCAGCACCCCAAGTCCCACTAAAGACTTCCTTGCTATAACAGAGAACTGTTCCTACTGTGGTCTGTACACAGGCAGAGAGAACGCGACACCTTTCTGCACATTCTACTAATTTTCCCTTTCTAACCTGTAGTTGAATTGCCAAATTTGTACTTTTGACAATCAGGCTCTTCAGTGACATCTTTATTGGGTTGCAATAATCACAATAGACACCAGAGTGAATGAAGCACATGCCTTGCCCATTCTCCATCCTTATGGCCTTTCCCTCTGACCCAAACAGAGAGACACACTGATGAGCAAGGGTGGGTTTTAGTGCATATCAGAAGAGTCAGCAACAGTCGATCAGTTTCTTATTCAAGTCGTATTAGGAAGGGTGGATAGCTCCAGACTGATCAGTGGCAAGTACCCTGCCCTTCTTGTTTGACAAACAAATTCCCCTTTGGTACACAAGAATGACCTCTTGGTCCACAGAATGTTTGTACAGCAGGTCCCTTTGGGCACATTTCACTGACTCAGGATATTTCAAGCATGAGTATTCCTCAGCTGGTTGAAATTTCATTAATACTCCTAGTTCAGAATAACATATTTCATAAATCTAATAAATAAACAAATTCCAATTCAGAAAATAAAAAAATACAAGTAGTGTGGCGTATCTGAGCATTTCCTGTGGTAATTGTATTTTACCTTAGTCCTATGAGCTACCTAATTTAAGATTTAAAGTCCTATAATTGTTTAACGTGTTGCTCATGGACTTTCTAACTAGATTATAAACTTCTCAAGGGCAATAACAAGACACAAGTGATTTTTCATTTTTAGGGCTTGTCAAGTGAAGTAGTGTGGGAGTGAAGAAGGAACAAAGAAATCTGTAAGTGGTTGTGATCAATTAGTTGTCACACCATAGCACTCACACCAGCCTCGAATGACTCTGTACCTCTCGCAGCTCTTAGTATAATCCTAAGCACATCAAGATACTCAACATGTACTCATTGACTAAAGTCAACATCATCTTTAGAACAAGGTGTTTAAATTCCAATTCAATGAGTTTCATGTAAGAGTTTTATGTATCAGTTGGGGTCCTGAGGACCTAGATAGTTCAAATGAAGAGACTTTAATGAAAAGACTACTCGAAGATACATAGGCATGGTGAGGAAAAGAGACAAAGCATGGTGAGGCACCTAAGGAGCAGCTTCAGAGGGAAAACCAAAAAGGAAATAGAGTTGGCAGAGCCCAGCAGGAGCTGGGGAAGAGGCCGATTGGCAGACAATGTGGTTGGAAAGTGATGCAGTCATGGGGAGAGATGGGGTGTCAAAACAGGGGACAGTGAGAAAACCCCAACTTCTCATTCTCAGATTTTCTACATGTTTTGGCTCAAAAAGAGTCATGGAGATGTAGTCAGCAAGTTTCAGCCATCTGAGGCACGAAGCAGGGCAAAGACGGGGAAGAAAAGATGGAGGGAGAGATGATAGAGATGGGACGAGTAGGATGGACAAAATAGCCATCATGGAAGATTTCTATTATGAATGGGAACAAGAAGAGGCTGTATCATTATGCTCAGAATAAGAGAAGCTGGAAACCCTGAAATTATCTGGGAAAAACTAAGCTTAACCTAGCCAAATTTAGGCCCTGACACAGTGTTAAATTTCTTCATTAAGACTCTCTGAATACAATCTGAATAAAGAAGTAAAATACTGTTACATTCAAAGATTCAATAATTGCAGTGTCAAGCCAGGATATGAACATGTATATGTTTTTTTGTTTTTGTTTTTATTTTTGAGTCAGAGTCTCACTGTCGCCCAGGCTGGAGTGCAGTGGCACGCCCCAGCCACCGCAGTCTTGACCTGCTGGGCTCAGGCAATCCTTCTACCTCAGTCTTCCAAGCAGCTGGAACTACAGGAACACACCACGCCTGGCTAATTTTTTAAAAAATTTATTGTAGAGATGAGGTCTCGTCATGTTGCCCAGGCTGGTCTCGAACATGTGGACTCAGGCAATCCTCTCTCCTCTGCCTCCCAAAGTGCTAGGATTACAAGTGTGAGCTACTGAGCCTGGCTTAAAGTTTATTTTACATTTAAATTTATTTGAATTTTATTTTAGTTTAGTGCTTATTCATGACCACATACAGGTTAGTGAATATTTATAGAAATAGAATCAAAGAATAAGAAGACATTAAAGGTCGTGTAATCTACCATCTCATTGACTAGATAAAGAAACAAGCTTCCACGAGTTGTCACCTGCCCTTAATCAAATAGTTGGTCATGGCAGAGCCAGATCAGATTGTAGATAGTCTGTATCCTAATCCAGCTAACTGTAGTTCTAGAAATGCTTGATTTAGATCCAATTAAATGGCAAAAAAAAAAAAAAAAGCATATGGGTTAAGGGCAAAGGTTTGGAATTAGGCAGATGTGGGGTTATCCAGATCAGATTTAGGCAAATGACAAATTCTGCACATTTTCCATTTCTTCCCCAATAAACGGGATGAATACAGACTGCCTACTCCACCAGGGCTATAATGATTGAGAGAATGTACATCAAATGTTCAGCATTATGCTTGGCATATAGTAGATGGCCAATAAATAAAAGCTATCACATGGTAGTTAAACAATTTTTTCTGATTTTCTTTTAAAAATCAACTAATAATTTATTCAAAAAGAATTTGAGAAGCACTATGCAGGCAGTTCTGAACCAAGAAAAGAACCTTTAAAATAAATCAGGGCTGGACTCGGTGGCTCAGCCTGTAATCCCAGCACTTTGGGAGGCCGAGGTGAGTGGATTGCCTGAGCCCGCAGGTTCGAGACCCGCCTGGGCAACTTGGTGAGACCTCATCTCTACAATAAATAAAAAAAAATTAGCCGGGTGTGGTAGCGTGCACCTGTAGTTCCAGCTACTTGGAAGGCTGAGGCGGAAGGATCACCGGAGCCCAGCAGGTAGAGGCTACAGTGGCCGAAGACGGCCACATCCCTCCAGTCTGGGTAACAGAGTGAGACTCCAACTCAAAAAAATAAAAAATAAAAAATAAATCAGAAGGGGCCGGGCTCGGTGGCTCAGCTTGTAATCCCAGCGCTTTGGGAGGCCGAGGTGAGTGGATTGCCTGAGCCCGCGGGTTCCAGACACGCCTCGGCAACTTGGTGAGACCTCATCTCTACAATAAATCAAAAATCACCCGGGCGTGGTAGGGCGCGCCTGTAGTTCCAGCCACTTGGAAGGCTGAGGCGGAAGGATCGCCGGAGCCCAGCAGGTCGAGGCTGCGGTGGCAGGGAGCGGCCACTACACTCCAGTCTGAGCGACAGAGTGAGACTCCAACTCAAAAAAATAAACAAATAAATAACTCAGAAGGGGTGAGACAGAGAATGAAGGGAACTACTTAACTGGGGTGGAAAAGAATGAAAAAGTCCTAAAGACGAGGTCTTGCCGCGTTGCCCAGGCTGGTCTTGAACTCCTGGGCTCAAACAATCATCTTGCCTCAGCCTCCAAAAGTGCTGGGATTACAGGTGTGAGGCACTGCATCTGGCCTAAAAGTATAAAATTATATTCTTTAAAAAATAATAGACTTTTTAATAGCAATTTTAATCTTATAGAAAAATAATTACCATTTGATTCACAGATCTTGATACCACTGGACCCAGTGAAAAGTTGACAATACCTAAAAAGCATAAAGCACTGTACAGACATAAAGTGGTATTGTTCTTATGAATAAGTAGTGTGATGTAGCCAGGACCCAGTTTGCACACCAGAAAGAGATGAATCAACAGAATTTGATTCGGTTTTTAAAGAATATCAAGGGTAAAACTGCACAATTGCTAGCAAAGTTGTGTACCCTGTTATGGCAAACTTTCCAGAGGACTGATGGATTGCCTACCTAAATTTTATCTAGAAGAATTGCAGGGATAGCTGTGGAAACATACAGGTAGTCAGTATCACACTATACTGGACAAACTAGTTAAGTCTGTAATTGAAGGGCAGGATCACTGAAAAATGTAAAAACAACCTATTGGGGGAAAGGCACCATAGCTATAAGCTCATGCAGGAACATTGTGAGCTCTTTAGGGAAATGATGACTATTGTGACAAAAGGAATGGTAGCAAATAAAATTTACAAATATAAGATTTCTCCAAAATCTTTAAATGCAGAGACATTTCCTCCTCTTAAAAAATAATTTTCGGCCCAGCTCAGTGGCTCAGTCTGTAATCCCAGCACTTTTGGGAGGCCGAGGCGAGTGGATTGCCTGAGCCCGTGGGTTCGAGACCCACCCAGGGAACTTGGTGAGACCTCATCTCTACAATAAAAAAATTAGCCGGGCGTGGTAGCGCATGCCTGTAGTTTCAGCTACTTGGAAGGATGAGGCAGCAGGATCGCTGGAGCCCAGAAGGTCGAGGCTGCGGCGGCCGGGAGCGTGCCACTGCACTCCAGTCTGGGTGACAGAGTAAGACTCCAACTCAAAAAAAAAAAAATTTTTTTTTGAAATTTATTGGCAGCACTGTTTTTTCTTTTCTAATATAGATAGGGAGACGATATGAACCAATAAGGATGTCTTTTTATTATTATTTTTAAAATGTGGGATGTAATTCAGGATTAGGTACATAAGTGGTCATCGTACAGGTAAAGTTTGGGTCTCCAATAAGTATGTCTTAATCTGGAGAAGCATAAAGAGCAGGATTTCAGAGATCCTTCTGTGCTGGAACAAATAAAATTTGTGTAAACAATCCTGAGAACAGAATAGCAGGTTCATAGATAATATTTAAGCTTTTCCAAGTAAAGAATGTCAACAATAGCACTAGGGGAAATTATGAGAAAAATCTGAAGCTTGGGTAAGTAGGTAGAAAGGTAGCAGCTTTCACTCTTTCACTTTTAATGTTCAGGCGTGCTGACTGCCTTTTCAGATGAAGGATCACAAAGGGTAAATGTTTTGTGAAGAGGTAAACCTTCTTCTCCTCCTCCTCCTCTTCCTTCAACTCGTCCCCCTCCCCCTCCTTCTCCTTCTTTAAAGCAAGGGGGGCGGGGGTGTTTCACTATGTTGCCCAGGCTGCTTTTCAATTCCTGGCCTCAATTGATCCTCCTCCCTCAGCCTTCCAAAGTGCTGAGATTACAGGTGTGAGCCACCACGCCCAACCAGAAATGCATTCTTAAAGGGCCAGGAGTTTACCCCAGCACCTGTGTGATAAATCCAAATCAACCATAATCTGCAGTCCCTTTCACAGATGGAAGAGACTAAAATGAGGCAGCTCAGAGGGATTCAGAAATCACCCAGCATGAAGTGTAAAAGATTTTCTATTTGTATGTTAGGGTCTCTGCTTTGCTTTCCTTTTACACTTGATAAGATCACAAAGTTGGTATGGTATGCCTCTGTATAAAAAACTCACAGGTTTTGGATGCTTTAAAGAAAAAGAATGCATTTTGAAAACAGCTTTGAAGTCATTTTCTCTAATTCTTACAAAGTCTAATGTTTCTTTTCCATTTATATAGTTACTCAATCAGTTGATTATAAGGTAATACTACAAGGAGCAGAAAAAATGCAATTAATTTTCACATCAGTAAAAGAGGCAGAAAACTGACAGTTGTCTTTCATATATAAAGAGTGCATTTACTGAGCATTTGGAATGTACCAGGGTTTTATACTTCATTTTAATCTTTTTTTTTTTTTTTTTGAGTTGGAGTCTCACTCTGTCGCCCAGACTGGAGTGCAGTGTCATGCTCCCAGCCACCACAGCCTCGACCTGCTGGGCTCCAGCGATCCTTCTGCCTCAGCTTTCCAAGTAGCCAGAACTACAGGGGTGTGCTACCACACCGGCTAATTTTTATTTTATTTTATTGTAGAGATGCGATCTTGCCAAGTTGTGTGGGTGGGTCACGAACCCACGGGCTCAGGCAATCCGTTCACCTCGGCCTCCAAAAGTGCTGGGATTACAGGCTGAGCCACTGAGCCCAGCCACTTCATTTAATTTTTACAGCAAGCTCTTCAGGTACTAATGTTTTTCACATGTTAGAATCTGGGAAACTGAGGCTCAGAGAGATTAAATAACCTATGCAGTACTACCTGGCTAGGCCAAGAGGATTCAACTCAGAATTTATCTGATTCCAAAGTCCATGTTCTTTTTTTTTTTTTGAGTTGGAGTCTCACTCTGTCGCCAAGACTGGAGTGCAGTGGCCGCTCCCAGCCACTGCAGCCTCAACCTGCCGGGCTCCGGCGATCCTTCCGCCTCAGCCTTCCAAGTAGCTGGAATTACAGGCACACGCTACCACACCCGGCTAATTTTTGACTTATTGTAGAGATGAGGTCTCACCAAGTTGCCCGGGCAGGTCTCGAACCTGCGGGCTCAGGCAATCCACTCACCTCAGCCTCCCAAAGGCGTGGGATTACAGGCTGAGCCACCGAGCCCGGCTTAAAGTCCAAGTTCTTAATATTCCTGTACAAGAATTTACTGATGGCTGGGTGTGGTGGCTCATGCCTGTAATCCCAGCCCTTTGGGAGACTGAAGTGGGAGGATTCCTTGAGGCCAGAAGTTCAAGACCAGCTTGAGCAACATAGAAAGACCCTATCTCTAATAAATGAATAAATAAATAAATAAGAATTTACTGATATTTTTAAAGTTCATTTTTTATTGACTGTGTTTAGCATTAACACAACAAAGCCAGTTTCATTAAAACACTCTCCTATCTTTAATCTCTACTCATCTTTAATCTTGACTTTTGAAATACTCGTTTTACTCCACATGCAGTTTACCCTGTTAGTGCACCATTAGAGATTATAGAAACTTTTTCCACAGGGACATGTTGCTGAACATCATAACTATTCACGTGGGGTTCTGGTGCTTTCAAATACATTTGTTTTGTGGTGGCCACCCTCCCTCATTTTTTTTTTTTTTTTTTTGAGTTGGAGTCTCACTCTGTTGCCCAGACTGGAGTGCAGTGGCCGCTCCCGGCCACCGCAGCCTCGACCTGCTGGGCTCTGGCGATCCTTCCGCCTCAGCCTTCCAAGGAGCTGGAACTACAGGCGCGCGCTACCACGCCCGGCTAATTTTTTGATTTATTGTAGAGATGAGG
>CAUYQG010089746.1:0-10150 GCA_963574415.1 Tarsius wallacei
TTTTTAAAATTTTTTATTTTATTTTTTTTCTTTAGACTTCCTGTCTGTGTAGGGGAATACTACATCAATAGGGAGGTTGGTTGGCTTGTGTGTTTGTAAGATTGTCTGTATGTTTTAGTTTTTTTTTTACACTTTTCTCTCATTGTGTTTCTTTTCATTTGTTAGTCGGCATGTTTGTCTGTTTTTCCTCTTACTCTTCTCTCTCTCCACCTTCCCACCCCCTCCTTCCTGTTCCATTCTCTTCCTTTCTCTTACCTCATTTTGCTCTCAGGGAGCAAACATATATCCCACACTGCATGAACAGATTGCAAGGCAGTAGGAAGTGCATTCCAGTATAACCATACACCTGTTGGTAGATACTGGAATCTGCAGATAGATTTTGAAACATATCTCCCCCTCAATTAAATCTCAAAATTAAAAAAGTACAGCCCCCAACCCACAGTCCAGCTTCAGAATTGAACAAAGCCAGAAAATTTACATAAGGAAGAATAAGAGATTGAGCAAACAAAAGTAAAAGCAACCCCACAATCCCTAAACAATAGAAATAAAGAAGTGGGGGAGGAAAAAGTGGAGAGAAAAATCTACACAAATGAAGAAAAAGCAAAAGAAGAATATAGGTCTCACACAGATTCCTGGGAGGTCAGGCACTGAGAAAACAGACTTTGGAACACAAACAATGAAGACTCCCTGAGAATGACTGGTCTCAAACTACAAACCCAGATATCAAGACATTAATGGAGAGAATTAAAAGAATTCAGGAGAGACAAGAGGAAAATAGGAAGGAAATGATAACTGAGATAACAGCAGTAAAGAATACTGTGATTGAAATAAATAACAAACTAATAAGCGTGGAAGGCAGAATTAGATAAGCAGAATAAAGAATCTCAGAGCTTGAGGACCAAAATACAGAACCAGCCCAAACTGTCAAAAACATAGAAAAGAACCTTAAAGACACAGAACAAAACCTTCAAGAGATGAGCAATTATTTCAAGAGGCCGAACCTAAGAGTAATTAGACTTCCTGAGGCAGAAAGAGAGACAGAGACCACCCTGGAACAAACATTCATGAAATTATTCAAGAAAACTTCCCTCATCTCATCAGTGATGTGAAAATTCAAAACAAGAGATTCAGAGAACCCCTGCAAAACAAAAAATGAGAAGACCAACTCCCAGACACATACTAATGCATCTAAACAAAGTAGGCATAAAAAAAATTCTAAAGACAGAGAAAACGGTCAGACTACCTACCAATTAGAATAGCAGCAGATTTATCTACAGAAACACTTCAGGCTAGGAAAGCTTGAAGCCCAATCTTCAAAGTTCTCAAAGATAAATAATTTCAACCACAAGTATACATACCCAGCTAAGCTAAGCTTCATCAGTGAGGGAGAATTAAAATCTTTCCCAGACATCCAAATCCCTAACAACTTATGCAGTCTGTAGACCACCTCTACAAGAAACACTTAAGAAAGTATTAAACACAGAAGAAAAGGAAAAAAGAATGACAATGTTCTTCACAAGAGTACAGGAAAAAGATTGAAAACACAGATGAATCAACCCAAAAATCAAAAGAAAGACACCAAACAAACAGGAACAACAACAACTCTATAAAAACCTCATGACAGGGATAATATCTCACATTTCAATAATTAGCCTGAATGTGAATGGACTAATTGCACCACTAAAAAGACATAGAATAGCAAAATGGATAAAATATCATGATGCAACAATATATTGTCTCCAAGAGTCTCATCTCACTAGAAAAGACACTCAAAGACTCAAAGTAAGAGGATGGGAAGCAAAATTTCAGGTGAACAGAACACAAAAGAAAGCAGGAGCTGCAATCTTAATTTCAGACAAAATACCTTTAAACTATCAAAAATTTAAAAAGATACAGAAGGTCACTACATAATGATAAAAGGTCCAATCCATCAGCAAGAAATATTCTTCCTAAACATATATGCACCCACCATAGGAGCACCAACTTTCATAAAGCAACTTCTAGGCAAACTTAAAAAGGATATTGATTCTAATACTATAATAGCTGAGGATTTTAATACCCCACTCACAACCCTAGACAGATCATCAAGATAAAAAAATCATCAAGGAGATCCAGAATCTCAATCTGACCCTTGATCAAATGGACTTATTGATACCTACAGAACACTCCATCCAATGACCATAGAATATACAATCTACTCACCAACACATAGAATGAACTCTAAGATTGGCCACACCCTTGTCCATAAATCAAGCACAAACAAATTTTATAAGATTGAATTTTGCCATGTATCTTCTCAGACCACAGTGAAATAAAAATAAATATCAACACCAACAAATTTCCCCCCAAACCCACAAAGACATGGACACTAAACTGCATGATGCTAAGCAACTCCCGGGTCAACATGGAAATCATACATTGTCGAATCCAGTTTGCTAGGATCTTGTTGAGAATTTTAGCATCTATGTTCAACAATTATTTTGGCCTATATTATAGTTCTCTTTCTTTGTTGGGTCTTTACCTGGCTGGGGTATCAATGTGATGTTAGCTTCATAAAATGATTTGGGGAGAGTTCCATCTTTCTCAGTCACCTGGAATACTTTAAATATGATTGGTTTCAGGTCCTCCTGGTATGTTCTGTAGAATTCTACTGGAAAGCCATCTGGCTCAGGGATTTTGTGTGTGTGTGTGTGTGTGTGTGTGTGTGTGTGTAGGTAGTTTTCTTATGACATAGTCAATTTCCTGGATTGTTATTGGTCTATTTAGGGTCTCAATTTCTTGTTTCAACCTGTGGAGGTTGTGTGATGTCAGAAAGTCCTCCATTTCCTTTAGGTTTTCAAGTTTGTTTCCATACAAGTGTACATAGTAGTCTCCAATAATCTTTTGTATTTCTTGATCAGGGTCAGATGTGACTTCATCTTTTGTGTTTATGATTGAGTTTATTTGGGTTTTTTCTCTTTTTCTTGGTCAGTCTAGCTAGAGAATCATCAATCTTGTTTATCCCTTCAATGAACCAGATTTTTGTTTCATTGATTTTTTTTGTATTATCTTTTTGTCTTCTATGTCCTAGAATGGGCTTTTATTTTGGTGAGCTGGATTCTTCTACTGAAGTTAGGGTTTTGGTGGTCTTGCTTTTCCAGCTTCCTTAGGTGAATTTTTAGGCTGTGCACTTGTGATCTTTTCATTTTCTTCATGTGTGTTTGTAGGGATATGGATTCCTCTCTTACTACTACTTTCATGGCATCCCAGAAATTTTGGTAAGATGTCTCTTCATTTTCATTTATTTCCAGATATCTTTTAATCTCTGTTTTGATTTCCATGTTCACCCAGGAGTTGCTTCCATCATGTAGTTTAGTGTCCATGTCTTTTTGAGTTTGGGGGAAGCTTTGTTGGTACTGATATTTATCTTTATTCCACTGTGGCCTGAGTACATACATGGCAAAATCTCAATGTAATGATATTTGTTTATGCTTGATTTATGGATAAGGATGTAGCTGATCTTAGAGTACATACTATGTGTTGATGAGTAGATTGTATATTCTATGGTCATTGGATGGAGTGTTCTGTAGGTATCAATTAAGTCCATTTGGTCAAGAGTCACATTCAGGTTCCAGATCTCCTTGATGATTTTTTGTCTTGATGATCTGTCTAGGGTTGTGAGTGGGGTATTAAAATCCCCAGCTATTATAGTGTTAGAATCAATATCTTTTTTAAGTTTGCCTAGAAGCTGCCTTATGAAAGTTGGTGCTCCTATGGTGGGTGCATATATGTTTAGGATGGATATTTCTTGTTGATGCATTAAACCTTTTATCATTATGTAGTGACCTTTTGTGTCTTTTTTTAATTTTTGATAGTTTAAAGGGTATTTTGTCTGATATTAAGATAGGAACTCCTGCTTTCTTTTGTGTTTTGTTCACCTTAAATTTTGCTTCCCATCCTCTTACTTTGAGTCTGTGAGTGTCTTTTCTGGTGAGATGAGACTCTTGGAGACAATATATTGTTGCATCATGATATTTTATCCATTTTACCATTCTATGTCTTTTTAGTGGTGCATTTAGTCCATTCAAATTCAGTCTAATTATTGAAATGTGAGAGTTTATCCCTGTCATGAGATTCTTATAGAGTTGTTTTTCCTGTTTTTTGTTGTCTTTCTTTAGATTTTTGGGTGGATTCCTGTATGTTTTCAATCTTTTTCCTGTACTCTTGTGAAGAACATTGTTATTTTTTCCCTTTCTTCTGTGTTTAATACTTTCTTAAGTTTTTCTTGTAGAGGTGGTCTGGAGGCAGCATAAGTTGTTAGGGATTAGATGTCTGGGAAAGAGTTTAATTCTCCCTCACTGATGAAGTTAACTTAGCTAGGTAGTTTATTCTTGGTTGAAATCATTTACCTTTGAGAACTTTGAAGATTGGGCTCCAAGTTCACCTAGCCTAAAATGTTTCTGTAGATAAAACTGCTGCTATTCTAATTGGTCTTCCCTGGTATATAGTCTGACCTTTTTCTCTTGTTGCTTTTAGGATTTTTCTTTTATACCTATTTTGTTTAGGTGAATTATTATGTGTCTGGGAGTTGGTCTTCTCATTTGTTGTTTTGCAGAAGTTCTCTGAATCTCTTGGTTTTTTTTTTATTTTTTGCATCACTGATGAGATGAGAGAAGTTTTCTTGAATAATTTCATGGAATGTTTGTTCCAGGGTGGTCTCTGTCTCTTTTTCTGCCTCAGGAAGTCCAAT
This sequence comes from Tarsius wallacei, assembly GCA_963574415.1. NCBI lineage: Eukaryota > Metazoa > Chordata > Mammalia > Primates > Tarsiidae > Tarsius > Tarsius wallacei. Next base: position 4,730 of record CAUYQG010089746.1, read on the forward strand.
TACTCTTTGGTTAGTCCTCTTGAAATAATCACTCATCTTTTGAAGGTTTTGTTTTGTCTTTTTATGCTTCTCTTCTATGTTTTTGACAGTTTGGGTTAGTTCTATATTTTGGTCCTCAAGCTCTGAGATTCTTTATTCTGCTTGGCTAATTCTGCTTTCCATGCTTATCAGTTTGTTATTTATTTCATTCATAGTATTCTTTACTGCTGTTATCTCAGTTATCAACTCCTTCCTATTTTCCTCTTATCTCTCTTCAATTCTTTTTATTCTCTCTATTAATGTCTTGATATCTGGGTTTGTAGTTTGAGACTAGTCATATGGAGGGTCTTCATTGTTTGTGTTCCAAGCCTGTTTTCTCAATGTCTGACCTCCCAGTGTGAGACCCATATTCATCTTTTGGGTTTTCTTCATTTGTGGAAATCCCCCCTCCACCTCTTTTCCCCTCTTCTTTAATTCTGTTGTTCAGGAAAGATGGGTTTGCTTTTACTTCTGTTTGCTCATTCTCCAATTTTTCCTTTTGTGGATTCTCTGGCTTTGTTCAATTCTGAAGCTGGACTGTGGGTTGGTGGCTGTGCATTTTGCAGTTTTGAGATTTAACCTGGGGAGAGCTGTAATTCAAAATCAATCTACAAATCCCAGTGTCCACCGACAGGTGTATGGGCACCCTGGAACCCACTTTCTACTGCCTTACACGCTGTCCATGAAGTGGGGTATAGGTTTGCTCCCTGGAAGCAAAATGAGGTAAGAAAAAGCGAAATAATGGAAAAATGAATGGGAGGCAAGAGGTAGGTAGTGAGAGAGAAGAGTTAAAGAGAAAATAGACTGACATACTGAAAAGAGTTAAATCAGTTAATAAAATCAAATTGCTAGCAAAATAATATTAACCAGCTTACTCCATTTTGTTTAAAACTTTCATCTTAGTTAACTGCCTGACCTAAGAATCAATGCCTATGTGTTATTACAATAATGTTCCCATGATCACAGACCCCTAGCTTTGTCTCCTTAGGGCAGGCTATGCTGACCATTGCTTGCTGACCATTACAGAACTCCTTTACCATAAGTTCCACTTAATTGTATGCTTTGTTAATTGAAATCAAATGTTATGCTTTGACATTTTCATAGTTTGCTCTTATATTCTGTTAATGACCTAACCAAGGTAATTCCATTGTATAATGATTCTTCTTCCCTGTCTCTATGTAACTACCATAAACTATATCTTAATGGCAGAACTCCATGAACTTTCTGGGCACTGGCTATACCTAAGACATGAAATTAATCAAAGCTCCCTAACAATCAAAGTTCCCATTTTGGTTGCCAAGTTATGAGTTAATAGTTGCTATAGTCACTAAGTTACTATGTAGCCAATGCTACAAAATTCACCTATAAAAGCTTGTCACAAACTGCACCAATTTGCCAAGAGTTTTTCTGATGTTTGCCTACTCTTGACCTGCATGTTTAATAAATTCATAATTAATTGAACTCAACTTCCTGGCATAGCTTCTTCTCGCTTACTCGGTCATAACAGTACCAATAAACCAATGACTAGAGACACAAAAGACAGAAAAGAGTAAAAAAAAACTAAAACATACAGATAATCATATAAACACACAGTCCAACAAAAACCTGCTTATTGATGTACTCTTTCCATACACAAAAAGGAAGTCTAAAGAATAGAAAAAAAATTTTGTAAAATAATAGAAACAAAGCAAGTATGAAAATGTTATCAAAAACAGAAAGAAAGAAAAAAATGAAAACAAATAATAATTTGCAAAACAAACAGAAAAAAATAAACATAAAAATAAATAAAAACAAGGAACCAAACTCGCTTTGCAGTCATTCCTGTAAGTTCAATGTTCTTTCAGCTTTGACCTCTAGCCCTTCCTCTCTGCAGGCAAATAGGGTCACTCACAGCTTGTTTCAGATGTCCCAGGCCTACTTTGAAAGGACGATTGATCAGATCTGGACTCACCCAACTTACCACCTATCAAGTCAGACACTCAGATCTGACCTGTCTGTGTCTGATCCAGCTGGGAGGAAGGGGATTCTGTCCCAGTTTCATGAGATTACCTTAGGTCCCAAGGTGGAAGTTGGGTGGAGCTGGGCAGTACTGCTCAGGGCAATGCAGATCTCTTTCTGGTTCTGGGACAGAGAAAATGGCTGCATCTGGTGTCTCCTCACCTGGCATGGGGCTCCTTCCTGGCTCTCCCTGATCTTCTCTCTCCACTGATCAGATCCAGAGCTCCAGCTGATCCACTGTCATAGGTGATAATGTGGGCCAGGCACCAGGCAATAAGAATCAGCTGGATTTGGCAGGCTCTTCTCAGGAATGTTCCTATAAACAACAGCAGACAATCTTGTGTGTCCCACACTCCAATCTCAGTGCAGTGGGGGCTTGCAGTCACCCTCAGAGGAGGGTCCCAGGTGCATGAACCTGAGTCTCCCCTCAGATGGACTTTCATTCTCCCACCAGGACATGCCTACTCACACAGAGAGTCTTTATGGACCCTTACTTTTGCAGAGACTCTCACAGTCCAATCTGTCCAGTCACCATCTTAAGCTCCACCCCAAAAATCTTTAAAAATAACCAAAAAACTAGAGGATACTCTTCTAGACATCAGCCTAGGCAATGAATTTATTCCAAACTCTCAAATGTAGATAAAGCAAAAATCTAAAATAGATAGGAGCTTATCAAGCTAAAAAAAAATAGCGAGAGTGAAAAGGCAACCCACAGAACAGGAGAAAATATTTGTAAATTATGCAACCAACATAGGCTTAACATCCAGAATCTATAAAAAGTTCACGCAAATCAACAGGAAAAAAACCCACTTTTTAAAATGTTAAAAAAATGAATGAATAGACACTTCTCAAAGAAAGACATGCACACAGCCAACAAGTATATGAAAAAACAATGCTCGGTATCACTAATCATTAGAGAAATATAAAACAAAACAAAAATGAGATGCCATCTCATACATCAGGATGGGTATTATTAAAAAGTCAAAAAACAGCAGGTGTTGGTGAGACTGTGGAGAAAAAGGAACACTTCTACCAGTTTGGTAGGAAAGTAAACTAGTTCAAGCTTGTGGAAAGCAGTAAAGAGAATTCTCAAAAACTAAAATTAGAACTACCATTTAGCCCAGACCTCCTACTCCCCTTTTGGAATGAACCCAAAGGAACATAAATTCTTCTACCACAAAGACACCTATACTTGTATGCTTAATGCAGTACTATTCATGGTGGAAATCAGCCTAGATGCCCATCCATGAATTTATGGCCAAACTCTCAAAAGTAGATGCTGCAGAACCTAAAATAGATTTATGGGAGCTTATCAAGCTAAAAATATTCTGCACATCAAATTTAAAAAAAAAATTGAGAGAGTGAGGAGACAATCCACAGAATAGGACATGTATATTGCAGCATTACTTACTATAGCTATGTACACCAACAGATGAATGGATAAAGAAAATGTGATTTGTATATGCAATGGAATACTATTTATCCTTTACAAAGAGGAAATCCTGTAGTTTGCAAAAAAAATTAAGCGCATAAAAACAGTAGAAGTGTAGTTATCAGGAGTTGGGACATAGAGAAATGTGGACATATCACTCAAAGGGTACCATTTATAAGACAAACAAGCTTTGAGAATGATTACTATAGTTATTAATAAAGTATATTTAAAATTTAAGTTGATAAATTTTGAATATTCTGACAGCCCTCATGCACACAAAAGGTAACTATGTAAGTAATAGACATATTGATTCATTTTATTGTGATAACTATTTTTAAATGTACATGCATATGTGTCTTTGGTTGTATAACATGAATATACATAATTTTTATTTGCCAATTATTCTTCAATACCAGCTAAAAATTAATTGATTGCATTAATCAAATAAAATGGAAGATAATGTGCCAAGAATATTAATTCTGGGAGTTGAGAATATTAATAAATCTCCATTATATCTGAAAAAAATAACATTAATTTCATTTTGATTTTCTTATGTATATCAGACTTGATTAATGACATTTTTTGCTCAATTTGTTACACTCAAATGTGGTCATTATTTTACTCAAAGTTCAAATTGTCCCAAATTAGACCAATGGGTGTCTCTAGAAACTGGTTTCTGATGATTTTTAACATAATTTCATTCGTCTTTCAGAATTTCTTTTTTTTTGTTGTTACTTTGATTTGTCTTCAGCCCATGATGCTCAAACATCACTGCATTTTTTCTCTTCCCAACATTCAAAATCATTGATATTTTTTAGAAAGGTTTAATTATTTTTATTGGGGAATGGTATTTAGAACTCAAGAGCTGTGAATGATTGGTAATAGATGAGAACATTCAATACGTTTGAGATGTCCTTATTTCTGGGGTCTTTTGGTGATCAGATCTTTAAAATAGAGATTAAATGTAAAAGTTGCTAGTTCTTATTGCATTTTACAATTCAAATTTGATAATACATGCACTAAATTTAAATATATTTTGTCTCTATTTACTCATTCCTAATTTTTAGTATTCATAAAAATATTATAAAAAGTGCAATACAAGCATTACTATTAGCACTTAAACTAGTAAACTAAGATTAGAATGTCTTTGTGTTTATTTCTCCTCAAGATATTTGAAGGTGAATGTGAATATGTTCTTCGAAAATAATTTAATATAATTTTTTTCTCTGTGTCATTTGTCTGGCAAATTTAGTTTTCTTTTATTTATTCTTACTAAGTCATTCTATTATTTATTTTCACTACTATTTTATTTACTTTTTAGGTTTTGCCTCTACTTTTGTTATACACTAACAATGAACTGTCTGGTAAAGAAAATAAGAAAACAATCCCATTTACAATAACATCAAAGATAAAATACTCAGGAGTAAATACAATCAAATATATCAAATATCTATATATTACAAACAATAAAAATTGATAAAAGAAATGGAAGAAGGCACAAATAAATCAAAAAACAGGATGTTTGTGAATTAGCAGGTTTTGTATTGTTAAAAATGTTAATATAACACAAAGCAATGTAGATTCAATTTTGGTAAACTCTTCCAAAGTTTGAATGTCATTTTTCACAGATAGAAAAAACAATTTGAAAATTTGTATGAAATTACAAAAAGACTCAGACTAATCAAAGTGATTTTTATCAAAAAGAACAAAACTAGAGGCATCACATGTTCAGATTTCAAAATATATTAAAAGCCATTGTAGTCGAAATAGCATGGCACTGGCATAAAACAAGGTAGATTATAGAGTTTGGATTATTGTCCCCTTCAGACATCATGTTTAAAAGTGATCTCCAACTTGGAGATGGGACCTACTGGGAGGTGATTAGATCATGGGAGCAGATACCTCATGAATGATTTAGTAAGAATAAATAAAAGAAAACTAAATTTGCCAGACAAATGACACAGAGAAAAAAA
>CAUYQG010089747.1:0-34376 GCA_963574415.1 Tarsius wallacei
GAGCCTAGCAGGTCGAGACTGTGGTGGCAGGGAGCGGCCACTGCACTCCAGTCTGGGCGACAGAGTGAGACTCCAACTCAAAAAAACAAAAAAAACAAATAAAAAAAAAACAAAAAAGAAAATGACATTAACTTTAAAACATAAGTAGATGTAAACTAGATTAAAATAATAGCTCAAAAAGCAGGAAAAAGTATGGAATTAAACTGCTACAAAGTTCTTGTATTGTTTAGGTAATAATTAACATACTAATTTATAACAAACTCCAACATATGAAGGGTGAATATCATAATTCCCAGGAAAATATTTAAGGAAATAATGAAAAAAGACCTGAATAAAATGCTAACAGAAGAAAAAAAAAAAGCAGGATTTTTTAAATCCCTGATTAATTCAAAAGTTAAGACAGAATTAATAAGCAAAGGAGATATTAGTAAAACAGAAAACATCTAACAACATAGTAGGCTTATATCCAAACATAACAGTAGTTAATTAAGTGTAATAGAATAAAATTCAAATTAATAAACAAAGATTGTCAACAAGAAAAAAATACACAACCATATGCTGTTATAAGAGACACCTTGGGATTATAACACAGATATGTTGAAAGTTCAATTTTGAAAAAAAATGTCTTGCAAGTACTAGCCAAAAGGTAGATGATCTGGCTATATTAATACTAGATAAATGTCTTTGATACAAAACTATTACTAGGGATAAAAAGGTACGTTTTATAATAAGGTAAACTCAATGGAAAGATATAACATTCGTATATAGATTACACAGCAATAATTTAACACACTCTTTTCTGTAACTAATAGAATAAACAGGCAAAAAATCAGAAGAATATACAATATATGAACAAAATTATTAACTAACGAACTTGATAAAAATACAGATAATGACACTCAATGTATGCAGGACAAAAATTCAACTCAAGCACAAATGAAATGTTTGCCAAAATAGATCAGATCACATGCTGAGTGAGAAAGTAAGTATAGACTTATGAAGGGCGGAGGTCTCACAGCGTCTACATTCTCTAAACATGGTGAAAATAAACTGGAAATCAGTAACTGAAAGATAACTTGTGAGAAAGAAAAAAAAAGCAGCCCTTGATATTCAGGAACTCTGACACTTATAGCTAGGCTTCAGTATTAGAATAAGCCTAGTGCTCACAGTTGGACTGTGCTGTTCTCCAGTTGGACATAAACAATGTTAGACAGTAACAACATCAGACGAAATCTCTGAGACCATGACAGAGTGAGACAAATTAAGATGACTAAAAATTTAGTCTAGCCACAGATGAAAACAAGATCAGTACTCGTGCAAATAACAGAACACCAAACATCCCAGTGAGCTGGAAGCAGTGAATTAGAAGGTATGTCAATAGAACCTTCCAAACTGAAATGCAAAGAGAAAAAAAGAATGGAAAAAAGAAACAGAATACCCAAGAACTGTGGGACACTTACAAAAAGCGTAAGATACGCATAATGGGAACACTGTATAGAGAAGAAAAAAGGTAGAATAAACATTTAATTAATTGATATTAACATTAGTAACATTAATACTGTTAATTAGTATTAACAGTGTTCTCAGATATGCATAATGGGAACACTGTATGAAGAAGAAAAAATGAGTGGAAAAATATTTAATTAATTATTTAACATTAATTAATATAAATTAATATTAACAGTTATCATTATGTATACTTTACACCTTTTGTAATTGTCCCACAGTTCTTAGGTACTCTATTTCTATTTTCCTCTTGTCTGCATTTTAGTTTGAGAAGTTCTATTACATTGTACTGGAAACCAGGCAACCAAGAAGTGAATGGAGTGAAATACTTAAAGTATTAAAGGAAAAAATACCAACCTAGGATTCTGTGCCTAGCAATATTATCCTTCAAACATGAAAAAGAAATAGTTTGCAAACAAAATACATCTGGTGCATTGCAAGAAATGTTACAGGAAGTTCTTCAGAGAGAAGGTAATATAGGTCAGAAAATTAAATCTACGTAAAGAAAATATCAGAGAAAGAATAGATTCAAAGTAAAACATAGTATTTTATTTTAAATTGAACTGATGAATAACTGTGCTCAGTGTAATTAAAGCAGTCATATGTTGAGAGATTATATGAATAGGTGACAGGAATGACAGCAATCATATAAGGGATGGGAGGGAGGAATTGAGAGTACATATTCAGCTATAAGGCACTTGCACTACCCATACATTACAGTGTTATTTGAAAGTGAACACAGAGAAGTTGCAGATGTATATTGAAAACTATACAGTAATCACTTAAAATTTTTAAAATGAAATATAATAATATGCTATGAAAAAGGGGAAAATGGAATCATAAAATTATTGATTAAAACTGGAGAAAGTAGAAGCAAAAATAAGTATAACAAACAGAATAGAGTTACAACACAATAGATATTAACTATAAATAGTCAGCTACATCGTAATCACATTAAATGTGCATAGTCTAAACGTGTGTAGTTTAAATACAAGAATTTAGAGACAAAATATTTCCAGAGTGAATCAAAAAAACAAGGCCCGAGCATAGGTGGCCTGCAAAAAACCACTTTAAATGTAAATACACAAATGGATTAAAAGTTAAAGGATAAAAAAAGATATGCCATGCTAACACTAGTTGAAGAAAAGTTAGAGTAACTATATTGATCACCAGTAAGGCAGACTTTGGAATGAAAAAAATTAGAAATAAATAAGAGCATTACATAATGGTAGAGAGGTCAAGTCTCCAATAGACATAACAGTCTTTAATGTTTATATACCTAACAACAGAGCGTCAAAATAAGTGTGGCAAAAACTAATATCACTACAAAAAGAAAAGAAAAAAATCCACTCTTTTAGTTGAAGAGCTGAACTCTGTCATTAATTGATTCAGCAGGCAGAAAATCAGTAAGGATACAATTGAACAGAACATCATCATTAAACAACTGGACTTGATATTTACATAGAATGCAGCATTCAACCAAAGAAAAACGTATGTTCTTGTCAAGCTCACACGAAACATTCAACAAGAGAGATCACATTCTGGGTCATAAGACACATTTTAACAAATTTAAAATAGTAAAAACTACACAAAATATTCTGTCAGACCACAATGACATTAAAATAAAAATCAATAATGGAAACACAGCTGAAAAATCCAAAAATGTTAGAGATTACACAAATACTTCTAGATAACATATGGGTAAAATTAGAAGTGTCAAAAGAAATTTTTAAAAATACTGAACTACATGGAAATAAAACATTTGATACAACTTATCAAACTTTGTGGAAATCAGCAAGAGCAGTGCTTATAGAAAAATGCATAATGTTTCATGCTTATATTAGAAAAGGAAAAAATCTAAAATTAACTACCTAATCTTTTCCCTTAGGAAACTGAAGAAGAACAATGTAATTCTACTTGTAATATAATAAAATAAATAATAATAATTAGCTTAGAAATAAATGAAATTCAAAACAAAAAATAGAGAAAAATCAATGCAATCAAAAGCTGGTTTATCAGTTAAGCTAACTCATAAAAAATGAAAAAAGATACAAAATAATAATGTCAGAAATGAAAGAGAAACTTATCTTATGGACATTAAAAGAATAGTAAAAATGATTTTGAACTGCTCCATGCTTACAGATTTGATAACAAAGAAGTGAATCAGTTCACTGCAAGACACACACTACCAAATAGATAACCTTTATCTAGTAAAGAGGTCTGTATCTATTAATACATTGAGTTAATAATTAATAACTTTTGTAATGAGAAAGCACAAGGCTAAGATGGCTTCATGGGCAAATGCTACCAAACATTTAAGGAAGAAATAATACCAATTCTCTAGAACTTTTTACAGACAATAGAATTAGGAAAAACACTTCCTGTCTCATTCTATGAGGCCAACCTCCCACTAATACGAAAACTAGATAAAGACTTCACAGCAACTTGGATGGTTTTAGGGTCTGTAATACTCAGTCATCTATCACAGAAATAAAGAACACAGTGCCACATGTTCTCACTCATAAGCGGACCCTGAGCGTTTACCATAATACTATAAGAAAGGAATTGGCAGTAGTGGTATACTGATGGGGGACAGGGGACACCACATCAATAAGGGTGCCTGATCTCAAACCAGGCGAAGTGGAGACCAAAGGGAGCCCCAAACTTTACCTGTACAATGACCACTTGTATACTTAATCCTGAAGTGTACCCCACATCTTTAAAATAAAATAATTTTTTTTAAAAAAGACATCACATGAAACAAAAACTACAGACCAATATCTCTCATGAACAGAGAAAAAACCCTCTTTAGCCAATTATTCTCAAATCAAATCCAACAGGATATAAAAAAAAATTATATGCCACAACCAAGTGAAATTTATTCCAGGTATGCGAGACTGGTTCCACCTTCAAAAATCAATTATTAATATTATTTTAATATTAATTATAGTAACAGGATAAAAAAATCATATAATCATATGTTAAAGAAAAATTATATAGCAAAAAATCATTAAACTCAGAAAAAGAATTTGAAGAAATCCAACATTTATTCATGATAAACACTCTCAGCCAATTAGGAATAGAGTAGAACTGTCTCAACTTGATAAAAATCTTTAAAAAGCCTACAGATTTATCCTATTTAATGAGAAAATAGATGCCTTCTCACTAATATTCAGCACAAGAAAGGATAACCTCTTTCACCGCTTTTGTTCTGGATGTTCTAACTAATTAAGAAGATAAAAAAGGAAATAAAAAGAATAAAAACTGGAAAACAAGTTATAAACTGACTTTGTTTCCAGAAGTTGTGATTGTAGAAAATAACAAAGAATTAACAACAGCAACAAAAACTCCTGCTCTATTATGTAATTATATCAAGGTTACAGAATGCAAGATTAGTTTACAAAAATCAATCACTTTCTATACGCTAGCAATAAAAATTGGGAAAATAAAAAACAAAATGCCACTTAAATTGGCACCAAAATATAATATACCAAAGTAGAGATCTAATAAAATATGTACAGAGTGTATATAAAAAATTTTAAAGTCCTGATGAAAGAAATTTTAAAAGATCTAAATAAATGGAGATAAGCCATGTTTATGAATTAAATACGAATTCTCTAATGTGTCCATAAAAATCTCAATAAAAATCCCAGGAAGTTATTTTGTGTATATCGACAAACTGGTTTCAAAGTTTATGTGGAAAGGTAAAAGACCAGACATATGCAATGCAATACCGAAGAAGAATAAAGTAAATAGACTGACTATCGCATTTCAAGATTTGCCGGGCTCGGTGGCTCAGCCTGTAATCCCGCGCCTTTGGAAGACTGAGGTGAGTAGATTGCCCGAGCCCCCAGGTTCGAGACCCGCCTGGGCAACTTGGCAAGACCTCATCTCAACATTAAATAAAAAATTAGCCGGGCGTGGTAGCGCGCGCCTGTAGTTCCAGCTACTCGGAAGGCTGAGGCGGAAGAATCGCCGGAGCCCAGCGGGTCGAGGCTGCGGTGGCCGGGAGCGGCCACTGCCCTCCAGTCTGGACAGCGGAGTGAGACTCCAACTCAAAAAAAGAAAAAAAAAAGATTTATTGTTGCGCTTTAGTAATCAAGACAGCATGACATTGGTGAAAGTTCTACTTTATTCCTTATTTGCTGATCATTTTTATCGGGAAAGAATGGTGGATTTTTTCTCATGCTTTTTCTGAATGTATTGATTTTTTAAATCACATAATTCTTCTTCATCATGTGACCATATATTTTTTCTTCTTTGTCCTGTAAATGTAATGCATTGTATTATTGGTTTTTGCATGTTGAACTAGTCTTAGATAACTGGAATAAATCCCGCTTGGTTGTGGCATATCATTTTCTTTTTATGTTGTTGGATTTGATTTGATAATATTTTGACGAAGAGTTGTTTTTAATCTATGTTGATGAGAGATATTGGTCTGTAGTTTTCATATACTCAGATTAGTGGAACAGAATGGAAAGCCCCCAAATAGACCACACAAATATAATCAACTGATATTTGACAAAAATACAAAGCAATTCGATGGATAGAGGATGATCTTTTCAAAAAAGGATGCTGGAACAACGGGACATCTATATATATGAAAAACTCAGATCTCACACCTTTCAAAAAAGGTGAATGGATAATAAGCCTAAGTGTAAAGTAAAAAATTGCAAATTTCTAAAAGATAACATAGGAGAAATGATAATGATGTTGAGCTTGATAACGAGTTATTAGATAAACCACCAAAAACATGATCCATAAAAGGAAATAATGTCAAGTTCAACTTTATTAAAATTAAGAGCTTCTTCTTTGTAAAACATGCTGTTATGAGGAATAAAAAAGACAAGTCACAGATTGGGAAAAAATATTTGCAAAACTCATATCCGATAAAGAGCTGTTATGCAAAATATACTAATAACTCTTAAAACTCAACAAGAAAAAAATAAACAATTGATAAAAAATGAACAACAGATTTGAACACACACCTCACCAAAGATACACAGATGTCAAATAAGCCCATGAAAAGATACTTTACCTCATATGTCATTGAGGAATTATAAATTAAAATGAGATACCACTACTCACCTATTAGAATGGCTAAAATACAAAACACCACATCAATACTGGTAAGAATGTGGAGCTACATTAACTCTCATTTGTTGCTGGTGGACATGCAAAATCGTACAAGTACTTTCAAATACAGTTTGGCAGTTTCTTACAAAGCTAAACATAGGCTATCATATGAACCAGCAATCATATTCGTTGGTATATACCTAAATTAGCTAAAAGCATATATACAGAGAAAAATCTTTATATAAATGTTTATTTCAGTTTTATTCATAATTGCCAAAATTTGGAAGTAACCACAATGATTTTAATAGGTGAATGTATAAACAAACTATGGTACATCACATACTGTTATTTTGTAATAGAAAGATCTGAGCTATAAAGCTACAAAACGACATAGGAAAATCTTAAATACTGATTGAAAAGGCTGCATTCTGTATACCTACAACTATAAAACATTCTGGAAAAGGCAAACCTATAGAGATAAAAAGATCAGTAGTTGCAAGGAATCCAGAGAGAAAGAAATAGGTGAAGCACAGGAGGTATTTAAGGCATTTAAACTGTTCTGTGAGACAATTGCAATTGTTGAAAATTTAGATTAGGCATTAGTCAAAACTCATATATCTGTACAACACAAAGAGTGAGATTGAATGTAAAATATGAACCTTAATTCATAATAATGAACTACTATTGGTTCACTAATATTAATAAATGAATCACACTAATGCAATAATAGGGGGAAAGGATATGGGTACATGTATCTGTGTATGCTGTGGGGATATATGGGAATTCTTAGTATTGCTATCTCAATTTTTCTATTAATTTAAAACTTTTATATAATTGAAGCTTATTAAAAATTAGAAGAGAATAGTTAGTCTATAAATTAAGATAATTATATCAGAAGCAACATAAAAATTAAGATTTTGGTTTGACAGATATTTTAAAAAGTGAAAGTTATCCCTGGAAAAAACGCTATAGATTTTTCAGTGTGGTAGGAATCATATAACATTCACTATTTAAATAGTGAATGTTATGGAACATAAATAGAACTTAAATTAAACATGCTACGTATTTACTTTACAGAATGGTTTAATTCAGGATCTGATTAAGCACAGAAAGAAATGATAGTTGCTATGTTACCATGGATTGTTTAATTTTACTACCAAACTAAAATATAAAGGCAGCAAGAACGAACATTGATCCATATAAAATATGTATTTTCTCAAAGTAAATGATATTTGCACTTACTCAGTATTAGCTAATAATACGACTCAATGTGGTTATGAAAGAGCATAATGTGATTAGCAGATTTTTCTACCTTTTCCAGGAGCTGGACTGAAGACTCCCCATAGAATTAAATTTGGGTATTAGGCAACAGGAAATGTGACTGCTAACTGAGTTACCTTAAATCCTGAAGCAGTTACTGGGACATTTTGTCCATTAAGTTTACAGATGGCAAAGAAGATATGTCATTCACAGCTGCATGCATGAGGACATGACATCTTTGTCCATATTAATCTCATGGATCGCTTGACATGACTCATTCAGCCTCTCTTTCTATGACATGAATTAGCAAGACTTCTGCTGGTTTTAAACTACATCTATACACTGTCACTCTCTACTCTTAAACGTTTTGGAGGGAAATAGAAATACCTGTTTCATTTCACCTAAGCACAACTCAAGGCTCAAACAAAAGGACAAACAATGTCATAATATGTCCAAGAACTTGAAACAGCCAATTGAGAACCTGAAAGATACTAGAAGAGCTTAATCAGCATTGGAGTGAATTTGGAAAATTCCTCCTAGTTTGAAAGTGAGTAGTTAAGTGCTCACATTTAAAGTTGGTGGTTAAGTGCTCACATTTAATTTAAATTCAATTTTTGTTACATAACAGTCACTATTTAAATAGTGACTGTTATGTGATTCCCTCCATATTGAAAATTCTATAGCATTTTTTCCAGGAATAACTTTCACTTTTCTTAATTTCAACAGAAGGTGCATTTTGTGATTTAATTTCTTGTCCTACTCATAGTAAGACAGTAAAAATCAAATCTAAAATAATACATAAATAGGCCCCAAACAGTATATTTGAAGCATATGTTCCTGACAAGTGTTTTTTCTGTCTTCAGTGGCAGCACAGAAAATATACTTAAACTTACTGTAAACACTGAAGTGAATTTCAAAAAAAATGCATTGGCTAGAGTTATTTAGAATTCCAATGGAGCAAAAATGCATTATGAGTTTAACCATTTATTTTGTTTGGACTCTAAAATTCTGAGACAATAATTAGGATATTTTACTCCACCATCTGTGTCATACTTAACAGTTTCAAACGTTACAAATCTTTGTGCTGTGATGAACACACAAGATTACATCTAAGAGTAGTGGCAGGTCTCTTCCATGAGGCCATATGACCTGCAGTACATTGGCCCTAGCCAAAATAAAAGATACCTAGTCAGAATTAATAAGATAATTATCAATGAATAGGAACACAAATGTTGCCTGATATATATAAAATAGCATAAGCACACAAATCAAGGATTAAACAAAAGGACAATGTCATATTATGACCAAGAACTCAGAACAGCCAACTGAGAATCTGAAAGATCCTAGAAGAATTTAATCAACATTTGCAGCAAAATTGGAAAATTCCTCCTAGTTTGAAAGCTGTTAAAGTGCTCACATTTGAAAACTCATGCATGAAAATAATTAATCCTAAATTCAGTAGATGCTTAAACAGAAGGAAAAGGTCTAAAGTCTTGTGTCATGCAAAAAGCCATCTTCTCTTTCTATGGAGACTAGTTTGCTACTTAAAGATGTTTAAACCCAATGACAGAAACCACTTGATCCTTAACAAAACTTCTAGATGATGAACAACTCAGTATAGCCTCTCAAGTTTTTTTAAAAAATTACATTCACTCAACCAGTTCCTGATTAAAACCCCAAGTGCCCATGCCATAAGAGATAAGATAGACAAGTGGGACCTCATCAAACTGAAAAGCTTCTGCAAAGCCAAAGAAACCATCAAAAGAGCAGGGAGGCAACTCACAAACTGGGAAAAAATATCTGCCAACTGTATGTCTGACAAAGGCTTAACATCTAGGATCTACAAGAAACTCAAACGTGCCAAAAAGAAAAAAAACAAACAGCCCCAGTGCAAATTGGGCAAAAGATATGAATAGACACTTCTCAAAAGAAGACATACGAGCTGCTTACAGATACATGAAAAAATGCTCAGTTTCACTAGTCATCAAAGAAATGCAAATTAAAACCACACTGAGATACCACCTAACTCCAGTCAGGATGGCCATCATCAATAACTCAAAATCCAATAGATGCTGGGGAGGATTTGGGGGAAAGAGAACAATTTTACACTGTTGGTGGGAGTGTAAACTAATATAACCTCTGTGGAAAACAATTTGGTGATTCCTAAAAGATCTAAAAATTGACTTTTCATATGACCCCATTTCTCTGGGAATATACCCAGAGAAACTCAAATCACTCTATGAAAAAGATATCTGCACACATATGTTTATTGCAGCATTGTTCACAATAGCAAAAACATGGAACCAACCATGCTGCCCATTGAAAAAGGACTGGAGACAAAAATGTGGTACATATACATGATGGAATATTATGCAGTCATAAAGAAGGACAAAATTATGAACTTCACTGCAACTTGAATGGACATAGAATATATAATACTGAGTGATCTATCACAGAAACAAAGAACTGAGTATCGCATGTTCTCACTCATAAGAAGACCTTGAACAATTATTGTAATATTATAAGAAATGGATTGGCAGTAGTGGGAATCTGCTGGCGGTGGGGAAAAGGCACCTGCATAATGAACATTTGTATACCTAACTCTGAATTTTATCCCACATATTTAAATAAAAATAAAAATAATTACATTCATCTACCTACATAATCTATTTCTGATGTCTGTTGCCACAAATTCAAATAGCAAAAAATCTTAGTTGAATTTCATCTTCAAAATCTGACATATTGAAGGAGCAATCCAGGGCAATATTTAAATTTTAAATAGGAACAGAGCTCACACTCTAATACACAGAGGGAACTAAGTGGTGAAATAACACTTATAGGCTTGTAAATGGCAAATGTGTCTGCAGTAGTCAGAGCATGCTGCTTTCTTTCCTATCCTGGGAAAGAAATAAAAATGTGCCTACAGAAATAGCCTTGAGAATGGCTGACAGTGAAGGCAGTGGTATTCATAAGAGTGTTCTCCTGTCCATTAAGTAAGTACTAATGAGATTCATGGAATCCAGCAGCTGAAAAGGGGTATAAGGATTAACTCGCCAGTCATCGTCAACCTCCATGCAAATAATGACTGTGAAAGCTAGTTTCCAGAAATGTGCCCACTCAGCAAACGAGGCCTCACATCCTTCTGTTGGCCTTCCCATGAAGAGGATGTGCTGCTTCCAATTCCAGCTGCTTCAGCTGATGCTACAGGGATCAGATATACCAGATAGTCGAGTCCTTCCTGAATACCTGATCCACAAAAGCATGAGTAGTATAAAAGGCTTGTTTTAAGCTAGTGAATTTTTGGAGTAGTTTGTTTTTCAGAAGTAAATAACCAGAACAATGACTTTTCTAAGTTCAAACATACTTTGTGAGTATTAATGATCACTATTTTTTTTTCTTGAGTTAAGAGTCTCATTCTGTCACCAAGGCTGGAGGGCAGTGGAATAGTCCTGGCCACCACAGCCTCGATCTGCTGGGCTCAGGCATTCCTTCCACCTCAGTCTTCCAAGTAGCTGGAACTACAGGCATGCGCCACCATGTCCGGCTAATCTTTTGATTTATTGTAGGGATGAGGTCTTGCCAAGTTGCCCGGGCTAGTCTTGAACCCATGGACTCAGGCAATCCTCTCACCTTAACCTCCCAAAGTGCTGGGATTATAGGTGTGAGCCACCTTGCCCAGTCTGATCACTATATTTTTAATACTCACTCACTGGAAAAGTACATGATAAGAAGCTGCTATCAACTCATCAGTGCTTTTAATAATTCTAGTAATAATAATCATGACTATTGCTGGCTAACCTTTTTCAATGTTGTTTATCGGTAAAGTGCTCTTCCGAGAGCTTTTCTTAACTGCGCTATATGATAGTCATAACACACCTATAAAGAAAATATTGTTATCAGTATCCTTATTTTACAGATGAAGAAACTGAAGCACAAAATGATTAAATAACTTTTTTTCACTGTCATATAGCTAGTAAGGAATTATTGCACATTTTATTCATTATAATAGTTAGTGTGTTTGAAACATTGCAGTTCACAGGCATACATACATACTATTTATTTACAAAG
Organism: Tarsius wallacei; assembly: GCA_963574415.1. NCBI lineage: Eukaryota > Metazoa > Chordata > Mammalia > Primates > Tarsiidae > Tarsius > Tarsius wallacei. The sequence continues at coordinate 11,911 of CAUYQG010089747.1, forward strand.
CTCATACATACATACTATTTATTTACAAAGCTCAGCACAATGTGCAATGCTCAGTAAATTGGCAAATCACAGTCACCATATGAGAGTTCCAGGGTATCCAAGCAATTCATGGACCATAGTTTGAAATCCATTTATCTAGTCCAATTCTCAGTACTTTTTTTAAAAGAAGAAATTGAGGTGCACAGAAGTTATATGAATTTCCAAAGTTCACTTACAGGTCTAGTCAGAACGACAGGGCCTTGCTAGCGATTTTCAATCCTGTGTCTTTATACTAATCCTAGGTGGTCATCAATTACTCTTTGGACCTTTGATTCTTTCTATCTTTCTATCAGAAGTATACTCTGACTTCAGTTCTTACTTCAGTTAAAATTCTCAAAATCTTCTCTTTATTGTGACTTTATAGTATTTAGAAACTTCACATTGGTATGATTGTAAATGATTATGTCTTCTTGTTATTCTAGTTACTGAATAAACCTGAGGAAATAAAATTACATCTTTAAAAAATATCTAATTTGAAACTGCCAGGGCAGGGAGGGAGAGGCACACCTCATCAACAAGGGTACCTGCATAATGAACCCATGTATACCTAACCCTGAATTGTATCCCACATCTTTAAAATAAGAAATTCAAAAATTAAAAAAATATATCAAATATGCATCATTATTCAGATTGGCTTTATTGCAAATTAGTCTTTTACTGCCCTGTGCAAGATTAAATGAAATATATAAGTGCATAATCCCTATCTTGGTTTTACATGTTTCACATCTGCTTAATATTGTCTACTGTATTTTGCTGCATCAGCCTTACTCTGTATGCTGAAGGAATTATCAATGACCAAGTAATCCAACTCTTTCTTTATTCTCTTATTGCCTCAACCCTTTTCGACATTCCAAGGGCAATCAATACAAATATCTTGCCAAAGTTCATTTCTTGCGCATGATACTGCTAAACCTCATTCAATCATTTGAGTGGAAAGCTTTACAGGGGTTCATCTTAGGTGAACTTGAATATGCCCATATTTCTTTGAGAGTGGAATGAAGAGTTCCAAACAAGTCATAAAACTGTAAAAGCAATTTCAAGAGTCCATTCTGATTGTTCCCACTGTGAAACAGAAAGAAGCATCGGTGTTTCAAAAACATTCATGTGCTCAAGGATATATCAGTGACTATTTATTGAACATTCCTGCAGAAAACATCTTATAGAGTGGGGAGAACCCTGCAGTGGTTGGATGAGTTATTTGCAGAGGTCTCGAGGCAGGGTGTCCTTATTTATGCTGCTTATGAGTTACCTAACAATAAATCCAATAGCACTAGAAAGGAATTTATGGCAGAACTCTCCTATAAATTTATTTATTCACATTAGAGGCACTGGGTCCATATAATCATGAATTTGCAGATCTAGAAAGAACCTTGAAAATATATTTAAGCTCCCCATTTTATCCACAAGTGAATATAAACTCAGACACAAAGAAAGGCAGTTTCTGTGATTTTTATTGATCAGCAGATTAAAGTTTAGATTCCAGACTTCTTAACCCTCACCATGGGCTTGTGTGTTTATGCTTAGTACACCATAGCAGATAGTAAGAGTAATTAGTTACAGGAAATAACCAAAACAAACAAAAGCAGTTTTTGTATATTCAGAGTTATACAAGGAACTTGAAAGCGGAAATAAAAGATTAAATTTTAGCTTGCGCCCCAAGCAATAGATTATAGCATCAGAGATTTTTGTGATCTAATTAATTAGCTCTGCCTGTTCTTTGGTACACTACTTTTAAAGAATTCTACTAACAATAATCATGACTGTCATAATAACTTTCACTCAATGTTGTTTCTGGATCAAAGTTTATTCTTCTATAAAATAATAAAACACTCTGCTTTGTCTATTCATCAGTCTGCTATGAGGACAACATACAATAACTTTCCTGAAACACAAAGTAAGTAATTTGTTAAAACTCAGTTCTCATCACAGATGGTGATAATTGGCAGTCTGAGAAACAAGTCCAAGAGGATTTGACTTAAAATTCTAAAGACAGCTACTGTTCTACAGTCTCTACTGTATGGCAGGACCTATGTAAGTTGTTTTCCATAAACTGTAGTTAATTCTCATGACATCCTTGTGGCTTAACTATTATTTATTTTCCTCATTTAATAGTTGAAAAAGGAGATTAGTAACTTGTCTAATGTTAAGTGACTAGAAACTTGCCTAATGTTAAATGACTTGAAAAGTTTTGAACTCAAGTCTGAATTTAAAGTCAGGCATTTCCCATGAGGTCAAGCAACTTTAATCAATTTCCAGCCAAATGGTTAGCCTTACTGACTATTTAACAGATTCTTTAACCTGATAGTTCTCCATCTTTGAGAAAAAGTCCAAAATTCCACTGAAATTATTCTCCTATGAACTTCTAATGTTTGTAATTTAAAAAGTAAAATATAGTGAGAATTAAAAAATAAGGACAGTTACACATAATTGAACTACTATTTGACAATTTGTATTATTAATTGAAATAGTAGTTCAATTATGTGTAATTGTCAGTTGGTATTTTTTTAATTCTATATTCTGTATTTAAGAGAATCAGCTTAAGCATAAAAATATAAAAAGAAGAGAATGGGAAAAGATATACCATGCAAAAACTAACAGCAAAAAAAGTTTGTATAGGTATAGGAAGCACACTTTAAACAAGAAATATTACTAGAGAAAAAGAGGAACATTCATACTTTTAAAAGATCAATGAAGATGTTAAAATTCTAAATGTCCATACATCAAATAGCATTGCCTCAAAATAGTAATTTATATCAACAATAATTGACAGAAATGAAAGTTGAAAGAGACAAACCAAGAACCTAGAAATGAAAAAAAAGAAAAGAAAGTTTCCAAATGCTTGATATTTAAGTAATTCATTTCTAAAAACCTCGTGAGTCAGAGGAAAAAAAACTCACGCAAATTCCAAATATTTTGGACTTAATGATAATGAAAATATGGCATTAAAATTTGATCTTCTTTATCTTACTTTTTCTTTTTTTTTTTTGAGTTGGAGTCTCACTGTCGCCCAGACGGGAGTGCAGTGGCCGCTCCCGGCCACCGCAGCCTCGACTTGCTGGGCTCCGAAGATCCTTCCGCCTCAGCCTTCCGAGTAGCTGGAACTACAGGAGAGTGCTACCACACCTGGCTAATTTTTGTTTGTAGAGATGAGGTCTCGCCAAGTTGCCCAGGTGGGTCTCGAACCTGCGGGCTCAGGCAATCCACTCACCTCAGCCTCACAAAGCGCGGGATTACAGGCTTATCCTTGTAGGTTCTATAGATAGTAAAAATATAGTAAGTACCCTACGCACGAATGAGTCCATTCTGAGAGCACATCTAAATATACAATTTGTTTATAAATCCAACAAAGTTAGCCTGGGTGCCCAATTAACCCAACTGGCTGAATAGTCCTGTGCTATAATAGGTTTATAATACTTTTCACACAAATGATGCATTAAAAAACACAAAAAATAAATAAAACATTTTAAATAAGGGTACCTGCATAATGATCATTTGTATACCTAACCCTGAATGGTACCCCACATCTTTAAAATAAAAACATTAAAAAAAAATCTTACAGTATAGTATCTTGAAAAGTACAGTAGTGTAGTGTACTCAAGAGTTGGCACACAGGGCCTGGTATTGAGCGAACAGGCAAGAAGAGTTACTGACTAGAAGTGGGAGGAGGTGGGAGATGGCAGAGCCGAAGGATCGTCAGCAATAGGGGACCAAGGGCAAGCTGCAGTTTCACTCACACCTGACGTGAATGGCACAGGTTCTGGTTCCTTGTTGGGTTCAATTCTACCCTCCCTTTTGAAAAAAGGATTCAGAGATGTCTGGGTAATAACCCTTTTTTTCTCATCATAGATGACACCGTAGCACTGGATTGCATTCTAAATGGCTGCTGGAAACTTCGTTGTACTGTTCTCTGTTTGAGTACTGTGCCTCAAAAACGAATAGAGGCACTTCTAATAAACATAATCCCCTTGCCATTTCCTGTATTGTGAATCTCTTTGGTTCTTCAGTTACTTCTTTTTCCTCCTGTCTCTCTTCATCCTTTCTCTGGGCCTCCAATTCCATCCGGTCTTCATTAGTAAGCTCCTTGTGTTGTACAGTAAGTTCAGTGAAAGTTGTCCTCTTACAGATCTTGCTCCAGCTTCTCGCTGAAGGTCACCAAGTTGCTGAACACCTTTTGGACTCAACCTTCTCAAATCTATGAACATTGTGAACAAAAATTGTCCCCTACACACAAGAGAGTCCATTTTGAGAGTGCATTTATACATCCGATTTATTTATACATCCAACAAAGTTAGCCTGGGTACCCAACTAACACAATTGGCTGTATAATACTGTACTGTAACAGGTTTATAACACTTTTCACATAAATAATACATTAAAAACACTGAAAAATAAAGAAAATATTTTTAACTTTTAGAGCAAAAGTTCTTGAAATCTCCATTCATGACAACAGCTATAACTTCATGCCAAGCAATGTCATTGTTTTTTTATGGTCTTGTAGATGTTATAGTCCTTCCAAAATTGTTGCAGGGTTGTTCCCTCTACTCACCTTTATTGACTGACAAAAAGTGTGGCATAAATAACATTTCTTGAAAGTCACTAAAACTCCCTGGTCACTGCATTTGTTGATAGATACACTCACTGCTTTGATGTTGGGATAAAAGCCATCCATGAATAGGGGTTGCCCTGGAGCACTGTCGAGCAGCAGAAGAATGTTGAATATGACATTCTTCTCCAAGCAATATTTCTCTACCTCCAGGATAAAGTAGTGAAAAATGGCTGTGTAACCCAGGCTTTGGGATTACTCTTCCACACAATAGGAAGACAGCCCCTGGCTGTGTATTTAAGGGCTCTTGTGTTCTCTGAATAGTAAACTAACAGAGGTTTCAGCTTCATAGTGTTAGAAACACTGCTACCAAACATCAGAGTTAGCCTATCCTTTGCTGCTTTATAGCCTGGCATCAACTTTTCTTTCTTACTGATGTAACTTCGGTCTGGCATCCTCTTCTGACTGACCCACATTAAAAACTTGCTCAGGAAAATATGCACCTTTATTAACAATTTCTCGAAGCGTTTCTGGTAATTCCTGGGCAGCTCCCACATCTGCTCTCACTGCCTCATCGTGTATTTTGTGTTGTGAAGGTTGGCTCTAGCCTTGAGCTGATGAAACCAGCCATAGCTGGCATTAAAAGACTCACCCTCTGATTCTCTGCTGTGTTTCTTCTTCAAGTCCTCATAAAGGTTTAGCTTTCTCCGGAATCAGCTTGAAGTTGAGCGGGACTTGATGCTGATGCTGATCCTGCATCCACACACTGAGAAGTTTCGTCATCTCCTCCATCATGTTTCCATGCTTCTTCCATATTATTGTTGACGTCACTGGCACAGCAGACTTCACATGTTCCATGATCTTGTCCTTGTTCTTTAGAATTATGTTGATGGTTGATTCATATTATAAGAACAAGCGATGTCTACCATCTTTCCATTGCTCCATTCTCTCAATTATTTTCACTTTTATTTCCATTGTTATTGCTTGACACTTCTTAGCTGTACCAGCTACATCACTACCACTTTTATGCTTGCTTCTGGACATCCTGGGCTTGAAGATGTTGTACTACTACACAGTAAATACACAAGAGCACAGCCACTTGTAGAGGATGCAGGTATGTGACAATGTACACAGGAATTGACTTACATGATTGGACATGTGAACACATGCTCACATCTTTGAAAGTTTGCAACTTGAAGGTTTGTATGTAGGGAACTTACTGTACAATTAAGGTTATTGCAAGCAACTATGCAGAATTTAAAAATTTGGAAACTATCTAGAACATACAAATCTCTCTCACAAATACAAAAATATTTTTACATTTTGCTAATCAAATCCAGTGACTGTTTAATACATGTACATATGCAATTTATATGCAATATATAATAAATACATATCTATGATGTGTGTATCATTTAATATATTACATCTATAATACACATATTACATATATGACATATATAATAGACAATAAATGCATATGCATGTCTCTATACTTATGTATATAGTATGTATGTATACGACTATATATATTTATAACATTACACATAGTATGCTATATATGAGAAGGGATTTAAAAAACATAATTATTTTTTGGATGGTGGGCCCCTTGTAGTATAAGTTTTCCCCCTCTAGGAAAGCGTTCTAGAACCCATCGGAATCAGTATACCGGCTTGTGTTGTTGTGAGAGGTTGCATTAGGCTTCAGTGAATTTTTTTGGAGATTCTTTCAACCTGTTTGTCTATTTTGTGATAGGTGATTTCATGGTGGGTGGGCTTGCCTGTCCACACCCTGAGTGTTTAGCAGTTTTTGGCCAAAAATGGCATCACTCCATGCCCTAGTCTCCCTATTCACCTGATCTCGCTCCTAGAGACTTTTTTTAGTTTCCCTGGATGAAAAAAGTCCTCAGAGGGAAACGTTTTGCCTATGTGGAAAAGGTGAGACAAAAAAAAGGCAGAAGCATTAAAACAGGGGACCCCAACCTCTGCCCCTGGACCAGTTCCATTCTGTGGCCTGTTAGGAACCAGCTGCATAGCAGGAAGTGAGGAGCCTGCAAGGAGATAGAGGGTTGCTCTGCCTCCTGTCAGATCAGCCCATTGTAGGTGCTCCAACTCTATACTGAACTGTACATGCAAGGGATCTAGGTTGTGCATTCCTTATGAGAATCTAATGCCTGATGACTGACCCTGCCTCTTCTCTGTCCCCCTCCTTTGTGGAAACATAGTCTTCCACAAAACCGGTTCCTGATGCCAAAAAGGTTGGGGACTGTTGCATTAAAAGACCTCAAAATTGAAGTGTTAAAAACTGTTTTGAGCAGTAAATAAAGGCATCTCAATAGGTGTATTGCATCAAATGGAGAGTACCTTGAAGGTAACTGAAATTTAAACATGTAAGAATAAATATACAATTTTTAATAAATTTTTGTGGTCCCTCCTTGTATACATTATCTACAGTATTACATATTATATTATTATATTTTATATATTACTATATTTTATATATTTATGTATTACATAATATATATTATAATCATGTATGGATTATATATAATAATAATATATAATCCACAGCAATATATAATATATGTATAAATCACTATATATGTGTGTGTATATATATATATACATACACATGTATATAGTGTACTACAAGGGGTTCACCTTCAAAATATATATGTGTGTGTGTATATATATATATATATACATATATATCACAATCACTGAGATTTATTCCAGAAATGGAAATTTGATTAGAGTAGTAAAAATATGTGTCATTAATATTATTTCCAACATCAACTAAATTTTGGAAGAAAATCATATGATTGAATAGTTACAAAAAAGTCAGTTGATGTAATTCAGTAACTATTCATCATAAAATTTCTTAGGCAAAAAGCAATTAAATAAAATTTTGTAACATAGTTAAGTGTACATACAAAAAATAATAATAAACATCACAATTATTTATGAAATATTGAATGTTTTTCCAGAGAGAGATCAGAATAGGATGAGGATGTCCACGATCTCCACTTATAGTCTACATTTCACTAGAGTTTACAAATAGTTCAACTAGACAAGAAGAAGAAGCAAAAATTACAAGTATTGAATAGGAAGAAATAATAAAAACTGATTTCCAAATGACAGCCATAGCTGACATAATTTTATACAAATGTAAAACAAGAAACTACCAATAATTTATTAAAATTAATAAGCAAATTCAGGAAGTTTGTTGAATATAAAATCAATATATAGAAATTAATTATGTTTCTGAATACAATAATAAAAATTAAACTTTGAAAACTTTTTATAATGACATTAAGCAATCAAATACGTAGGAATAAATTTCACAAAATATGTGCAAGACTTTTTACCTTAAAAATTCATAAAACATTTCTAAAAGACATTAAAGACTAAATAAATACAGAGAAAATTATGTTTTTGGATAAGAACATCTGATATGTTCCAGTTCTTCATAAACTGAACAAATGGTGCATTATAATTCCAATGAATATCTGAACAGAATTTGCAATAGAATATGACAAGCATATTCTAAAATTTATGTGAGGATGTAAAAGATTTAGAATAGTTAGTAAAGACTGGAAGAACAATGTTGTAGAATTTACATTGCCAGATATCAAGCCCTAAAAAGCCACAGTAATTAATAATAACTTGGCATCAGCAATGAAGAATAATAACAAAGAGTAGACTCCAAAAAACTGTCCACTTACATGTGAATACATGATTTATGACATTGATGACCTTGTTAAACAGTGGAAATAACAATGTTTGTTTATTTCTATCAATAAACAAAATAGGATCAATTGAATAGTCAAATAAAAATGATCTATATATCACATCGAATCAAAAAATATATTTTAGAATTGGTGATCTAACTACTAAAGGTAAAAAACAAAACATCTAATTGATAGCATGGAAACATGATAGATATCACAAAAGAAAGATGCATATTATAGAAGAATGACCCTAGAGTGGGCAGAAGTTTCTTAAACAAGACATCAAATAAGATGTTTATAAACGTAAATACATTAAAAATTAAAATCTACTTATTAAAAGACAATTTTAGACAATAAAAAGACAATTATAAAGTTGGAGAGGATATTTGCAATGTGTTAAAATAACAAAACCTTTGTACTCAAAATATATAAATTCTGTAAAAATTAATAAGTAAGAGCAAGCCAAAAGAAATAAAGAGCAAAAGTTCTGGATATCTACTTTATGAATAAAGATATTCAGTTGATCTGTAAACCAATGAAAGTGATTCACATCATTAGTCATTGGAGACATGCAAATGAATGCCAAAGAAAACATCACTACAAACCCTAGGTAAAAACAAATTTATATTTTAAAGTAAACTAAGAAAAAGAACAAAAGTGTTTGTGAGGATGGATGTGGCATAACTGGAATTCTCATCCACTGCAGTGAATATTGTAAATTGTCAAAGCCACTTTGGAAAACTGTCTGCCTACATCTACCAAAACTGAATACATACAACTATGTAGATGAATTTCAAAAAAACGATGTTGAGCAAAATAAGCTAGACACAAAGATAATATACTATTATGTTTATAAAAGTTTCCAAAAAAGGTAAACCTAATTGATAGAGTTGAAGGTCAGGATAATGGCTACCTTTGGGGAGGAACCAGGTATATAGTCACCATAGTAGGGAGGACACAGGGGACTTGTGTGGCATTATCATTCTTGATCAGGGTGATGGTAATACAGGCAGATTTACTCGAAAAAAATATCAAACTGTATACTGGTGATTTGCACACATACACACAAACACACACACCATAATAAATTAATAAAAATGTTTATTAAAAATCAAAGAATCAGAAAACATCCTAACGTGATTTGTATGTTAAAATAGAACCCAGTTGAGTCTGCCTATCCAGGTATGGAATTAATCCATTATAAATTGGAACTCTTATTAACACACATATTGAAAGTTCTGGTGTATTTTAAGAATTGGAAATTGAAATTCTTACTCTTGGTAAATGTTTCCATTTGTGTCAAAGTAAGGCAAACTAGCCAGGCCAATTTAGAACTTTAGATTTAAAATTATTTTAATATATATTGAAATATATAGTTTTAATGCATATTGAATTAGTAATTAAATTTCCTGGACATTAACATGTTTATAGAGTTTGTTTTCCCATTGTGTATGTTAGGAGTAAGTTTAGCTGTATGTAAAATCTGAATCAGGTAGGATTATCTTTTTTAACTTCATGTCAGAGAAACTTGCCTACAGTGGTGAACTTAAATAGATATTATATTTCTCACATAACAAGAACTCCAGATCAAGTTAGGCTGCCCATAACTGTTTCAGAAGCTTCATTTGAAGTTATAAATGTCCTATATTTTTTTCTGGCTTTCTACTCTGTCATCTTAGCATGCTTTATTCTCAGTATCCAGTCTCATAGACATGCTCTAGGAAGGAAGAAAAATAAAGAACGAAGAAGGATTGGGGAAATCCAGAGTCAGGAAAGCACAAATGTTTCTTGAAATTCACCATCTTGTTTGTGTCACCTCCCCCCCTGCAACTGTAAGGCAGTGAAGGTGAAAGAAGGTGTTACTTTGTTGGACTCAAAGCATTCCAAACAAAACTGTGGTTCTTTTGGTAAGGAACAAGGGGTGAATGGATATTGAGTAAGCAAGGATCTGTATCTTTTATGCCTATGTTTTTCTTACTGTCCCAATCCAATAGGAAATGCTGACAACATCTTTCAATATCTGAGATCAGGGTACAAATCCACTTTTTATTAGATTCAAAGAGCAATTTAAATATAGAATAATTTGGTTATACTTTCTACAGAAAACCTGACTGATATCATTTTCCAGGTTATAATGTTTTAAAGAGTGGTATATTTTAAATGCTAATAATAGCATTATTGCAATTCTTTTTGTGACATTTCAAAGGGAATGCATTTTTTTAAGAAAGCATTGATGGATCATTTACATACACAGTGATGAAGTTACTACATAATTCCATTTAAATCAGTATTTTCCAGCCTATCAGTAACTGCCATTTTAAAATTAAGATTTAAGTTCAATAAATTCCAATGCATTTTTGAGTTTCATATTTTTATAAAATGTGCTGTGTTGGTAAAACATTAGTCAATAATTTAAAAGTATGTTAACTTTTTTTAACCTCTGCTAAAATAGTTCTATTTAGTAACTGAAAAAGATAAAGGTATTTGTATTCTACATGCTTTGAGGAAATAAACTAGGATCACTATTTACATATAATTTGCATATGCATATTATACCCTAAGGACCCTATTTTAAAGTTTTAAGGATTTACAAAGATGATTGGAAAAACCATTAATAAAACTTGGGTTATATAAAGAGGAAGAGAAGCCCAAGAAATTTGTAAGACCAAAATCCTCTCAGAACAATGTCATAGAAATATTTATGTTTTAGAAAATGTATAATTCTCAACGTTCACAAATGCATTTTCAAATAAGATAATAAACTATCCTTAGTTTAGGCAAGTTTTTTTTTTTTTAAATTTTAGACTCATGGGGTACATGTGAGGACTTGCTAAATAAGTATATTGCATGAGGGCGAGGTTTGGGCTTCTAACTGGCTGTCCTCTACCAAGTGGTGAGATGATACCTAATGGGTGGTTTGGTGTTTCTTATCGTCTCCTCTCCCTTTCTCCTTTAGCAGTGTCCATTATTTGTTGCTTCCATCCTTGTGCCCAGGAGTCCAATGTTTAGTGCCCATTTATGAATGAGAACATGCAGTATTCAGATTTTTGTTTCTGGGATACTTCACTTAGAATGATGGTGAAGTTATATTCCATGTTGCTGTGAAGGCCATGATTTTGTTCTTCTTTATGGCTGCACAATATTCTGTCATGCCATATTTTCTTTATCCAGTCTACCTTCAGTGGGCATCTGAGTTGCTTTCATGTTTTTTGCTATTGTAGATGGTGCTGCAATAAACATACACATGCAGATGTCTTTTTGGTAGAGTAATTTGTGTTCCTTTGGGTTAAATTCCTAGGAATGGGATTGCTGGGTCATATGATAGCCCTATTCTAAGTTCTTTGAGATATCTCCAAACTGCTTTTTCTAAAGGTTGAACTAGCTTACATTACCACCAACAATGTAGACGTGTTCCGTTTTCTCTGCAGTCTCGCCAACACATTTGTTCTTTGACTCTTTAATGATAACCATGCTGACCAGTATGAGGTGGTATCTCATTGTAGTCTTGATTTGCATGTCTCTGATGATTAGTGATGCTAAGCACTTTTTATATGTTTTTGCCTGCTTTTTGTTTTCCTTTGAGAAGTATCTGTTCATTTCCATTGCCTACATTTTAATGAGGTTATTTGCTTTTTCCCTGTCAATTTGTTTGAGTTCCTTGTAGGCCATGTATGTTAGGCCTTTGTTGAATGCATAGCTTGCAAATATTTTTTCCCATTCTTTGATTGTCTCTTACTGTACAAAAACTTTTTAGCTTAATAAGGTCCTACCTGGTCTATTTGTTTTTGTTACATTTGTTTTTGTGGACTTGTTCATGAATTCATTGCCTAGGCTGATGTCCAGGAGGTCGTTCGTTGGGTTTTCTTCTAAGATTCTTATAACTTGAGGTTTTACATTTAAATCCTTGATCCATTTTGTGTTAATTTTTGTATATGGTGATAGGTAGGGATCCAATTTTATTTTTCTGCATGTGATTAGCCAGTTTTCCCAGTACCATTTGCTATATAGGGGTTCCTTTTCCCAATGTTTGTTTCTATTGACTTTGTAAAAGATGAGTTGGTTTCAGGTCTGTGGTTTTATTTCCAGGTTCTCTAGACTGTTCCATTGCTCTATTTTTTTTCCCCCTAGTACCATGCTATTTTGGTTACTGTGGCCTTGTGTAAAGTTTGAAGTCTGGGAGTGTGATGCCACCTCCTTTGTTCTTTTTGATGAGGATTACTTTAGCTATTTGGGCTCTTTTATGCCTCCATATGAATTTAAGTATTGTCTTTTCTAGGTCTGTGAAAAATGATGCTAGTAGTTTGATAGGGATTGCATTGAATCTGTAGTTTGCTTTGGGTAGAATGGACATCCTGATGATATTGATTCCTCCAATCCAAGAGCATGGGATGTCCTTCCATTTGTTTGTATCTTCTTTGATTTTTCTTAGAAGAGTTTTGTGGTTCTTATTGTAAAAATCTTTTACCTCTTTGGTTAGATGAATACCGAGGTATTTTATTTTTATGGGATTGTGTTTTTTATTTGTTTTTTTGGCCTGCTTCTTGTTAGTGTATAAAAATGTAACTGATTTTTGCACATTGACGTTGTATCCCCAGACTTTACCAATGTTTATTAGTGCAAAGATGTTTCTGATAGACTCTCTAGAGTTTTCTAGGTATGGAATTATATCTTCTGAGGAGAGGAACAATTTAACTTCCTTTTTTCATATTTGGATATCTTTAATTTTGTTCTCCTGCCTGATTTCTCTGGCTAGGACTTTCAGTACTTAAATAGGAGTAGTGAGAGTGGGCATCCTTGTCTTGTTTTTAAGGGAAATACTTCCAGCTTCTAGGCAAAGAAATTTTAAAAATCACTGCTTATGTAATTTTAAAAAAAAGTTCTGTGAGAAGTACTTTGTGATAGTATAACAGAGACCTCAATAATTTGAGTTATAAATTTTTCCAAGAGTTAAATATCCCCACTGTATGTCCCTAACTCTCTTATCTGTGCTTCTCTTCAAAGTTCTGATTCATATTCCTGTTCCTCCAAGGCTAAAAGCTTGTCCTGAAGTTTTGAGAATTGGATGGGGTTCTCACAACCTCTCTTGCCTTTGTATCTCCTTTCCAGAGCTGGATCTTTTTGCTAAGAGATTGTTTGAAATATGGCAGATGTCCCAATGCTGCCAACACCTGGGTAGAACAAGTTTCCTTTCTGTATGAAGATCAGGTCTGCCTGTCAATAGTGGCCATAGTTTCATCAGCTTGCAGAGCCTGACTCACTAGTAATATACCTGGTTCAAGACTGTGAGATCATTGCCAAACTTAACTAGCAGGTAGGATGGCAAGCAGATATACTGTATTTCATTGCACCCTTTTCTTTCCTTCACACAAATATTGAAATTTGGATTTTGTATTTAATGTGTGCCTCTCCTGCAGACTTACATTTCTTTGTAATGAACATAGGGTTCCACCTTCCTTTGGATGACACCAGTTTCATGGGCTGTAACCTAGTGCTGTCCCACAGGGATCCAAATTGGTTTAATGATCTTTTTACCAGCATGTTAAATTTTTTACTCATTTTATCTTTGCAATTGTGTTTTGTAAATGAAGTCTGATAGGACAGTGAGGCATGAACAAAAGGAGAAAAGACACAAGAGGCAGCAGGGTCAGACCTGGGGGCACCGCAGGCAGTGCCAGGCACCAGGCAATTGGCATGGCTGCCCAGCACGTAGGCATAAGTCCAGGGGATGTCTAAGGAAGCTGGGGGAGGGAGCATATTGCTGACACTGGCAGTGACCACAGAAGTAGAAAGAACAGCAGAAGCAGAGGTGTCACAGCTGCCACAGCCATGGGAGACCGGAAGAACTCTGCTCAAGGGCAGCAATGAAACTGGAGTCTATCCCTGCAGCACCTGTAAAAATATTAACTCTTCAGTCTTAAGCACCAGGGCAAGAGTTGCTAATGCCTAGACAATAAATGTTGTCAATACATTATTACAATATAAAAGCATATACATTGGCTTTGCATGTGTTGATTTATCAGGAAGTAAATAACTTAGGGAGTTATTAGAAATCTTCTAAGAGTTTAGAGTCTCTGGATTTGAAAACAGCAGCAACATTGCAAGGGAAATACCCATGCTTTTAGGGATATTCAGTGTGAAATATGTTGCATTTGAAAAAAAAAGAACACTATGGTTATGTGATGCTTTGTATGAATTCATTTTTAACATGAAAGATAATTTTATTTAGGAAACGTTCTTGTAATTGAAGCTGCAACAATGGAATACATAAATAGGTGTTTTGAATTAGGTGAATACAATAAAGCCACTTTTGGTTTCATGTATATTAAATTACAAGAAATGCCAGACAAAACCTACAGTACCATTGTATAGAATTATACATAAAATTAAAGTAAGATTCACACAAAGGAGATTTGTAAGAAAGTTAATTTTTTTTTTAGAAAAATTGTCCTAAAAGAACCATTGGCACTATTTGTACTAAAATTATATTACAAAATAATTTATCAGAAATTTAATACAAAGTTGTCACAATCTATAAAATACTGTTAATATCTCCAGGAATGTTTGCATCAGCAGAAATAATTTTCTTAAAGTTAAAAATTATCAAAATTTATTTGTGATCTTGATTTGCCAAGAGCATTGATACAGTTTTTTATTATATAATTTATAAATGAAACTGGCAATAGTTTGGTAGCTTAACAGAAAAATGCACAACAAAGTAAGCTAGAAATATGATAAATGAGGATACCATCTTCAAAAAATCTTATTATTTATTGTATTGTATAAAATTATAAAACCAATTTTTTTTTGCTATCTGTATGCTTATATTGTTATCAATGCATCACTATTACCCCATCATGTTACATGAGCAATAAAACGTTTTTTAAAGGAAACACTTATTGTGTTTGTGCCCTTAATGACTCTTTTCCTTGCATTTGGCTCAGGAGGACCACATTTTCATTTTTCACTGAGTTCTGCAGATTAAGGGGTCAACCCTGCCATGAGCATTATAATGTTAACCCTTCATTCTTTTTCCTTTTCCACACCCCTATTCTCAGAGTCCCCATAACAACCTACCCATCCTCTCTCCCATTCCTGAACAATCATGATTCACTCCTGTCTTATCTGCCAGCCATTTGAGTCATAGTATGCTATTTCCAGTGACAGCAGCATATTTGCAATCATTTTTAACACTTACTCTCTAAACTCTCTACATATAGTACCTAATTAATTACCACAATCACTCTGGAAGGTAGATATTTTAGTTTAATTTTATAGATAGGGAAGCCGAAGTTTACTGTGATTAAACATTTTCTAAGGTCACAGAGCTCACTGTGGCATGAAGCTACTGGGAAAATGGCAGGAACATTAGACTGCAATTTCTTTGTTTCTTGTATAAGCTATGATTGTAGTGGCTCACAAATGATGATCTTCTGCTTCTTCCTTCTTTGCTGCTCTGAGTGCCTCTCCCATGGTTTTTGTGGCCTTCTCAATGTCTCCTGTGTTTTTAGACACACTCTTGTCCCAATCACTGAGATTCTATGAAGTCTACCTGAAATATTTTTTCACCCCTTCTGTTGAGTAAATGACTTTTTATTTTATTTTCCAAGATTCAGCTCAAATATTTACCTTCTTTATGAAGTCTTACCTGACTTTTTCTCCCTCACCATGCAGAACTGACCACGCCTTTAGTGGCCCCAATGTTCGCCTTAATTTTTCCTTCACAGAACTTGCAATTCTAGTATACTTAAACAATGACATGTTGGTCTCCAGCATTAGGGAAAACTTAATTCGTTTTTCACAGATAAAATTATATCTTAATTTGGCTTCATATTCCCAGTACTTAATCCAGTTCAGTTGATGAATAAATGATGAACAAATTATGAACATCTGAAGAAATCATAAAATGGGAAATATTCCCCTTCACACTGTAGTACCAGATAATTATTACTACTACTTCTTCAATTCTACTAGTATATCAGTTTAGTGGATATCATTTTTTAGTCCTACTCTAGTATTTTTTTATGTAACAGTTCATTTATACCTCACAACAATACCATGCTCCTGGAATTGTTGCTTTATTCAACACAAGGGGAAACAGAGCTACAGAGGTTAAGTTAGTTGTCCAACATCACACAGTTACTAAAGACTGAAGCTGTAATTCAAACTCAAATCCTTCTAACTTCAAAGCCTGTACCCTTAAATATATACATGTTTGTTTCCTTGTACTCTTCGTTTGGTAAACACTTTGCCCCATATTATATAGTCCTTTTATTTCCATCATTATTTAATGCAGTTCTTTTGTCTTAGGAAATTGATTCAAGTTCAGTGGGACTAAAAAATAGTATCTGTATCTCTTTCCTGTGTCATTCAAAATCATCTCTCCCCTCTAACCCCTGCTTTCTCTGGATCCAAGTTGGCATACTTTTCCCCCTCTGACCCAGTACATAGACTGTTGTGGAATCTTAGCACAAAAAGAAAGGAATGGGAAGACAGCATTCACCTCAGTGGGACTATTCAATTTTTTTTCTAGCAGATGTCTTCCTGGCAAATGGAAGCCTGGCCCACTCAGTGGCCTCTGAATTCTCGGTGGTTTCTCTGTCACCACACTATCTCTGGTTCCCTCCCTATAGTCTGTGTTTTTTCTTTCTTTCTTTTTTTTTCCTTTGGAACAGGTACAGAAGACAGAAAATAGCTAAAACTTGGCCTGCTTGAATTGAATGTTTGATATATAATGGCTGAGCTTCTCAAGACAGAAAATCTAAAACTTATTTTTGGTTGAATAAGAGATTAAAAGGAAACTGAGAAGGAAAGATACGGAGAAAGTCCAGTCTACCATGAAAATTAGAATTTGTAATTGAAGTGACCTGCTTAGTGAGTTTCTCATGAAATTCTTTTTTACAACATTTGATTTGAATTTGATATTTGATAATAAATCTCTTTTCAAATGCCAAATTGGCCAAGTATTATATTTAAGAAAACTTCTCAAAGGCTGAATCACCTACAATTCTCTTAATGTTTATGAGATACTAATGGAGGAAGATTTGCAATCAGGGCTGCATTTTATATGAATTTAAATGCAAGACTAATATTTATGAGCAGTGAGGGCAACATCTCCCTTGGAATGGTAATGCTCTTTTTGCACTGAGCAGCTGAGGTTCTGTAGTGCCCTCCACCACTTGTCAGATATAACAACCCAAGTAAATAGCTCTCTGAAAAGTAGCTACAGGTCTATCTTGTTGATCCCAATTTGTCAAAAGTTACAGTGGAAAAAAGTGCTAAGCCTTTAGTAAGGGTGTGAGGAGATGTGTAATTTATCTGAAATGCTAGACCAAGCCACAGAAATACCGATTGTTATTTCTTCCAACTCTAAATATACTCTTGCATCTATATAGTCCTTATTGTCAAAAGAATGGTCCTATTATATAACACATTTGAAATTTTAAAATTTTCTACCTTTCCCTGTTTTATTTTTCAATAAGGATATAATGAAAGGAATATTTTTAGATTGTTCATGTCTCTTTTTTGAGGAGTCAAAAGCACAGAAGAGGTAAAATATATAACATTAAACCATAAACCTAGTCTATATCAGAGGCAAGAGTTGCATTCAGAAATCATTGGCAACACAATTCACTTAAGAGCATATAATGGAACCAAGAATGATCAAGAAAGCAATGATCATAATGCTGCATAACAGCTATATAACAATGTAAAGTTCTATCAAGATTTGGATGTTTTCACTTGCTCATTCTTAGTAAGCTGATTTGACTCAAATTTATTTTCTAATTTTAGTTTTAGTTATTTATCAACTTAAATTGAGGTCTTTCTTAGCTTTGTAGAGCCACTGCTTTCTGTTAATAAGATGAAAAACTGATTTCCTGCCGGGCTCGGTGGCTCAGCCTGCAATCCCGCACTTCGGGAGGCCGAGGTGAGTGGATTGCCTGAGCCCCAGGTTTGAGACCCGCCTGGGCAACTTGGCGAGACCTCATCTCTACAATAAATCAAAAAATTAGCCGGTTGTGGTAGCACGCACCTGTAGTTCCAGCTAGTTGGAAGGCTGAGTGGAAGGATCGCCGGAGTTCAGCAGGTTGAGGCTGCGGTGGCCGGGAGTGGCCACTGCACTCCAGTCTGGGTGACAGAGTGAGACTTCAACTCAAAAACAAAGCAAAACAAAACAAAACAAAAAACTGATTTCCTAAGTATATGTAAATTGCAAATTGTGCCTGCTGTCCAAAGCTACCTAGTAAGTGATCAGATATCATCTGTTTGATAGTTTCATATATTTGTCCCAACAAAGCAAAGGAAATCACTTAAAGTTCAGTAGATTATTTTTCACAGCAAAACTATAAACAGAACATATCATCACTAAGCTTCCATAGACATTAAGCCAAGACTTATAATCTACACATGCTGAAGGAGTGAAGATTTAAAAGTAGGGCAATATTGAGCAAAGAAACCAATATTTACACAAGTTGGATATATACTGCTTACAAAATATGGAAAACTGCTGCTAATTAACGTGGTGAGGTTGCAATTTTGGGTTCTGCTTTGTATATACATTATAAGTACAGTTAGAGTCTGTATTACCACCAATACCTTCTCAATAGAGTCTATAAAACTTCAGGGACTCAGACTGTTTCTATCGCTCAATCTGTTATTCAAATTAATTATGGGCCATGTTAGGAAATAGGGACACAATATTGGAGACTGCAAAATTTGCATACAAAAGGGTTTTACGATCTAATAGAAAAGTGTGAGTAAAACAATAAATGACTATGTTAAAAGGCAAAAAAACTGGGCCTGGTGGCTCAGCCTGTAATTCCAGCACTTTGGGAGGCCCAGAAAAGAGGATTTCATGAGCCTGGGGGTTCGAGACCAGCCTGGACAACTCTGTGAAGCCTCATCTTTACAATAAATTACAAAAACTAGCCAGTTGTGGTGGCATGCATCTGTAGTTCCAGCTACTTGGAAGGCTGAGGCGGAAAGATCGCCAGAGCTTTGCAGGTCGAGGCTGTAGTGGCCATGAGTGTGCCATTTCACTCCAGCCTAGTGACAACAGTGAGAATCCAACTTAAAACATAAATAAAATAAAATAAAATAAAAGGCAAAGATCAGAAAACAGAATCATTTCAGTGCTTAGATGTGAGAGATAGGCTGTCTGTTGGATGATAGTGGTGGATTGAAAACAGAATATGAAAATGAGAGAGTTTTAAAACAACTAATAATAAATGTGCAGAGCAGTAATTGTATTAAGGTTGGTCAAAAATTATGAGAGCACAGTTAAAAATTAGATAGCCTGAATTTAAGATCAGTGAATTCATGACTATCTCAAAAATATTTAGAAAATCAGGAATGAGAATGAAAAAGCGAAAGTTGAGGGTGATTGGTGGGAACTGGCTAAGAAAGAATGGAAATAGGTGAAGGAACAAAACTCTTGAGTTATATCAAGTGATGGTTGAGCATAATGGTTATGAGGTGGTATAGCCTGGGTTGGGGGTCAAGTGCAGCCAGGAGACAAGGTAACTTGGGGAAAAATTGGATTGAGATTACATGATGACAAAAAACAGATTCTGTAATAGTGACAGAGTGATGACTGAGGGATAAGAGCATGCTAATAGCTCATATTCTCTAGGAGAAGAGGCATCTCTGTTCACAGAAGGGAAATTGTCAAAGGAATGCTTTCATTCCTCTCTCAAAGGAAGGTTGCAACTTTCTTGGTGGTAAAATCGGGAAGGAAGACTTTTTGGTTCTGCTTCTTCTTGAGAGATATATTTGTGTCCATCAGTTGAAAGCAGGCACTCTTCTTTTTTCTTCAGGGGAGTCTTTTATTTCTCAGTAGGTATATTTCAACTCATTAGGAAAATCAGGAGAAATCCCATCATACCTAAGCCCAAGCTACATTCTCCAAACTAGCACCAATGATAATAAAGCTTCATCTGTCTGATACTTTTTTCCAACTGATTCTGAACTTGGATGGAAGCAGGATGCTATTATTATCTACACAAATCCAAACAGCTGCAATGCACAAAACTTTTGAGTGTTCAAGAAATTTGAAGTGGAGAAATTGTGAGAAGTGACAATATTTGAGACATGACCAGTAAATGGATGACCTATGACAGGGAAGAAGGTTGCTGAATTGAGGCAGTGAAGAATCTCTAAAGTAATCATGTGTGGAGAAAAACATGAATGTGGATGCTATAGTCCCTAAGGAAGACTTCAGGGAATAGGCAGATGAAGAAATATGACAGTGTATTCACTAGGCTTTCAAATAAAGGACAAAAAAATTACCAAAAAATACAGGAGCACATATGAAACAATGAGAGCTACTATACACCTGTGATAGAGTTTAAATTGATTTGGTATTGGCCAGTGATGTGCATATCTTATGAACCTCAAATTCTCCTCCTGGGTATCTGCCCTTAAGGAATACTTTGAGTTCAAATAAATACTCAAGTATGTTCATAGAAGTTTTGTTAGCAATAGCAAAAAAACCTCAAAAACTGCTATCTTAGATTGCATTGTTAAATTATAATAGAGTAGAATGTTATACAGTAATAAAAGTGAACAGATCTCAACATCACTCAGCATAATTTTGATCTAAACCAAAGTACATAAGAATATTCAGAGGATGACTTTATTAAACATATTTAAACCGGCAATATAAATCTATATAATTTATCAAGGCATCTTTTGACTTTTGCTTTTTTTCTTTCCTACTCCTTTGCCTCCCAACATTTTTTGAGGCAGTCATAAATTGACTAACTATAAATTCAGGCTATCTGACTTTAAATGTGCTATCATCATTATTTAATCTATTATAAACATAGACTTTAGGCAAAAATAAAAGTATCTGAGATAAAGAGAATAACTTTGTAAAGATAAAAATCCAATTTAATGTAGAAGGTATAACATATTTTAATTTGTCTGACCTAATAACATGGCCTCAGTGTATATAAAGCAAGAATGAATATGTTTATATAAAAAATAAGCAAATGTACAAACAGCAAGAAATAGTTACAAAAACCTTTTTCTGTAATTGATAGGACAAGAAACAAAAATACCAGTAAGGATAGAAAATACTTTAATATTCCGGGCAAGATGACAATAGAACAGATCAGACTGGGAGAATCTCCGCAAAAGCGAATGTCCATAAAGACTCTCTGCTTAAGTGGGTGTGTGCCGGTGGATGAGAGAAAGTCCATCTGAGTGGAGACTCTGGTTCTTGTAACCGGGATTTCCTCTGGAGGTGGCTGCAACCCCTCACTGCCCTGAGATTGGAGCCCCCAGCATGCAGGATGGCCTGCTGTTCTTGGGACTCTCTTGAGAGGGAGCAGCAGAGAACAGCTGCCCTTCACCACCTGGCACCCACCCCATGCCATCACCTGCAGCAGCAGACCAGGCACAAGCAGGAGGAACCATGGAGATGGCAGGTGGGGGAAATCTGAAAGAAAGCTCCAACGCCAATGAGGAGACAACAATGGGCACCATCTTCTCAGTCCCAGGACGAGGCAGAGACCTGCATTGCCCCGCTCAACTCTGCCCAGCCTCCATCTTGAGACTCAGAAGCTATCTTCTTATGAGACTCAGAGAGACAGATGCTCCTCCTCCACGCTGACACAGAAGCGTCAGATCGAAGTGAGAGACTTGACAGCAGCAGCAGTGAGTAGGGTGAGTCCAGATCTGATCCATCCTCCTCCCACAGTAGTCCCTGTGGCATCTGACCCATGCTGAGAGTCTGTGCTGACAGCAGAGGGGAGGGGTTGGATTCCAGAGCTGCTCCCTAAGGCAGAAGCCTGAAAGGAACCTGGAGTTACAGAAACAGCCACAGAGCGAGTTTTTTTTTTTTTTCTTGTTTGTTTTTGATTTAGCTTTTTCTCTCTCCTTCTTTCTGCGTTTGTTTGCTTTTTTTTTTTTTTTTGAATTGTAATCAGTCTGTCACCCAGGCTGGAATGCAGTGATGACACACTCACGGCTACCCCAACATCAACCTGCTGGGCTCTGGCGATTTTTCCACCTCAGCCTTCCAAGTAGCTGGAACCACGGGTGCGCACTACCACACCCAGCTAATTTTTGATTTATTGTAGAGATGAGGTCTCACTGTTTATGTTTTTGTACTTGCTTTGTTTCCATTATTTTAATTTTTTTTTAATTTAGATT